>JBBJLR010074582.1:0-10875 GCA_037577145.1 Brachypetersius gabonensis
ACACACACACACACACACACACACACACACACACACACACACACAAACACATCAGTCAACCATTCTATTAAATTTCCTGCCTTATATTGAGTAGATCCCCTTAAAATCCCCCAGGCAACTCTGAACCATTGAGGAATGGACCCTACAAGACCTCTTCCTGTTTCACTTCGGGATAAATATAAGACCAAGATCATTTAAGCCCTGTAAGTTGAGGTGAAATCTCCATGGATCAGATTATTTTGTTCACCAGATCTAATGTGCCTGTAACCATTAAAGGTGTTTTCTGCAGTGGAAAGCTATACACAGCAAGCTGGGATGCACTGTGCGTTCTAATCCCTTTCTATCCTAGCCAGAATATTCTGTTTTTAAGTCTGTGCGAAAGGAGCTCTTTTCTAGTCTTACCTTGTTCATCAGTGAGCCTTGGGTGCCTATGACACTGTTGCTGGTTCACCAACTGTCATTCCTTGAAGCACCTTTGGTAGGTACTGATCTCTGCATACCACAGAACATCCCACAAGACCTGCTATTTTGGAGATTTTCTGCCTAGTTCTGCATCACAAATAGGTGGCTTAGAATTATGGTTTAGAACTCTACATTGGCCAATTTTCTCACAATATCACACTTCATTTGATGTTTAACTGACCACACACATTCTTGTAAAGAAACTGAAAACAATTGTGACTGGCAATAAGAATCTAAAGGTTTTTGCTGCAGCACACCATTTAAGCGTAAAGTTGACACTTAATAAAACATTTACACTATGTTTTTATAAAGTGATAACATTTATAGCTTTATAACTACACTTCATATCACATGTACCTCTCCAGAATCCATTATTAATAACTTACCTTTGATTCATAGATTGGAAAAACAGTAGATCAGTAGAAGGTAGAGTGATGACGAGGAAAAAGTCGGTGTGCTCTGCAGAACAGTAAATCAGCTCAGGTCGACAGCAGTTTGGAGCAGGATCGATTAGTGGGTCATTTCTGTTTCTTTATGGGCCTGTAAATCTCTGTCATAGAAGAACAGCACTGACACACTCACTGGTCCAGATGATTGTGTCAACACCCAGTGGACAATGTACTGAATACTCCAGGGTAAAATGAAGGCAATGCCAATGTATGAGTGTGTCTGTGTGTGAGGGGGTTTGTAGCTATATATTCTGCTGCATGAATAATAACAGTTTCATTTATATAACTGAAGGATCCTTTACAGCAGTAGCAAAGTGTGCAATCGGCAATTAATGCAGAACCCACAACACACACAGACAGACAGACAAACACACAAACACACACACATTTTCAGCTTAGCCATGAGGGGAAGGTCCCTCTCAGTTCAGTCAGCTGACCGATATACAATAGTTCACTGATTGCAAACTATGATTGTGCAATATATATCTGATACCAAAACAGTGGTACATGTGCTCATTTGGGTCTAAGCAGGTTTAAAACAAGGTTGATAAGGTGAACAGCTTCCTCCTACTTGTGAACATGACCATAATCAAGATGCCTGTATCTTCACTTGTCAATGACTGTATATCATATATCGTATTACATTCACAGATTCATCCACGTTCTGGGTTCACCTGGCCACCTAAATGTGCCTCTATAGAGGCAGAAATCTGCTTTGTGCCAGGTTGGCCTTTTCTACACTGCCAAGGAGATGATGTATGGTTCTATAGAAGTAGCTATGCATCAAGTTCAAAATGGAGAAACCAGCCTTTCTATTTGGCATGTAGTATAAAAACTGCCAAAAGAGTCGTTTTGTTGTCAATGTCGCTTTGACACTTTCAGAATGTAGATGGAGCTGCATCCATTTTCTTTTCCACTTTCCCATAACTACTGTATTATGTATCCCCCTGTCTCCAAAGTGCATGTAATAGACTAAATTACATAATAAGAAGGGGTTACCAGACCACGTTTTTGTTTTTTTGGGATAATACTGCTACACAGTTTAGGTAAAATATCATAGTAATAACGTGCCATTCTGAACTAAGTCAGGAATGGCCTGATTGAGACAAGCTATGCAACATTTACCACCATGTTAATTGGCAATGTGGCCTAGGAGAACGATGTACTATCCTTCAAAGGTGACTAATATTTCAATACACGTTGAGGAAAATGAGATTGGAAACTGTAAGCACTGTAGGAGCTATAGGAACAAGTGTGTTGTGCAGCATGAGGAGAAAGGGGAGGGACCTCACTGAAGTAAAAGCAGCTCACACATTTTCACAAAGATAGACATGCTGAGATTAAAAATACCATTAAAATACAATAAAAATATTTTTATTAATGTTGACTGGGTGAAACTCCAGTTTGTGTTGTGTTTGGTTTCCAGCTCAGCCTTCATTAAAGAGCTACGTTCCAAGGGACAGTCTTTTCCCCAAATAAAGGGATAAAGTGTCATCCCAATATCGGGATACGTTTTGTTGTGGCCTTGAGATACTCATATATATTACATATTATACATATCACATGTCTGAACATGTGCCTAAAATGCATTCTTCCTGAAGTGGACTGAGCAAAGACCCTTTGTGTGACAGCTCACTGTAGTAGAAACCAAGATGAGAGAGGAATGAGCCTGGCTTTCAGGGTTGAGGTGTCGGCATAAATATGAATTCCTACGTGCTGCACCTGTAAAAAATTAATTGGAAAAGTGAATCAGTTTTTAGATTTAATGAGTCTTACCAGCAGTGGTCAGGTACTGAAAATGACGCAATGGCCAGAAAACAGCCAGCAGGCAGCTTGCAAACAGGAAGCATGAGCAGAATTCTAAAAACAAAAAGTGTGAGTGTGTGTGTCTGTGTGTCTGTGTGTGTGTGTGTGTGTGTGTGTGTGTGTGTGAGAGAGAGAGAGAGAGAGAGTTAGAGAGAGAGAAAGAGAGAGAGAAATATATAGAGAGAGAGTCTGGGGACAGAAATAGCTAGAGATCACCTTGTGACAAATTAAACTTGGCTCACCTTTCCTAAATAATGAAAAATAAAATAAAAAGCTTTGAATAAAAGAGGAAGTCTGTCAAAGGAGATTGTATATGAGGTGCATTTGTGATGATGTGTGTTAAAGTTCCTATAAATACATGTTTGCTATCAATACAATGTCCTACCTATGTCATTAATGAGAAATTCCCTCGTAGCCTTTTTTAAAATGGAACTATACATGTACTGCATAATCTTTTTCATTTGCTCTCAAAAACGAGTAAATAACATAAAAAAGAAAGATGTTGGGATGTTCTGCATACTGAAACAATACAAAAATACTGTGACCTCAAAACAATTCCTGCTCTTTGTATCTTATGGTCAAGCAATATATAAATCATGAACAATCCATTCATTTCTAACATGAAAGATGTGAAGCATTGCCTCACGTTAGTGTAACTTCTTAGATGAAGCCACAGGAAATCTGTATGGTAAAGACTTTATTAAGGTAACTGAGTGCTTCACTGTTAACAACAAAATCAGTGACATCTAATTCACTGTGGCCAGTCATTTTCACAATTATAAAAGGGGTTTGTTATCGTGTATATGATAGAATTGTATAGAGGTATATGGTGTTATGATATTAAAATGTATTTTAAAAATATGATACCAATAAAATAATTAGATAATATAAAATAATAGATTTTTTGGTCATTTTGGAGCTGCATGTAATGTAAGTCAGTGTATTTTAACTGGAATTTTGTTTGTAGTAAAGACTTTACAATGATAAACAAACAGTAGATTTTTTCATAGGCATGAGGCATGCTAATAATTGTGTGGTGGTAGCTTACAGGCCTTAATAATCAGAGCGAATCAGAAGTGCAGGTTGTAGAACCATGAAAAACAGTGTAATGCACGATAGAATCAATACTTTTGACAACCCTAGTATGATGTATTTATTATCCATCGATGAAAGTCTGCATGACATCTGGTGAAGCAAACAGGAATATAGGCATGAAAGCAAAGTACACTTCTAATGTGCAAGCCAGCGGCAGCTTCATGAGCTTTCTGAATGCTTTGTAAAACTGTACCTTTTTATTAAAGGTTTCTCAGCACGTCTTAAGATCAGTTGTGAAATGGAAGTTCCCTCAATCAAGCATCTGTTGGAGCCATGGGTGCCGGAACCACCCCTCCAAAAAAAAAAGATGTTTCTCAAAAAAATTGCTTCTTGACTGGTCTAGTTCTGTGTCTCTGTATAAAACACAATGTAGGCTGACAGGATGTAGAGTATTGATGATACCCCGCTGGTTTCCTGGCTTTGGAAAGTGGTGAGGGATGGAAGAGAGGGATGAGAGGAATTGACACAATTATTCAATGGTAATTATAAGACAAAGAACACTGACTGTAATAACAACCAAACAGCAAACACCAAAAAATTACAGTCTTTAGTAAATACATATACTGTAATGGCAAGTAACATGATTTTTTGATAACAGAACACACTGCATGGTTTGGTGAAAGGTTTTCTCAGATGTCAGAATCTGTCAAAATGTGAAAACATTGGTTCATTTTCACTGTGAGAAAGTCTCCAAATTGTTTCTCCCATGATATGGACTTCCCTTCCACTACCCAAACCTACCTTGTCCATTAGACATCTTAACACTTAACACTTTTCATCATTCCTGAAGTTAACTAGGTTACCCAAAATGTCTCAAATAGGAACAATCACCTGTTAACTTTCTATCGATCTTCACCACATATATTGGTTAATTTCATATCTACTCTGTTACCCCTCAGTACGAATAGCAGGTCACTGCCCATTCTTCCTTACCAGATTATGTGGATGCATGTGTCATGTATTGTTTTCTATTCTTTATGCTCTTATGTTTATGCTTAGACTTTTAACAATAGAGAGCAGGACAAAGCCTAAGGAACTGACAGTGTCACTGTTGTTATTATTGTTGTTGTTGTTGTTGTTGTTGTTGTTGTTGTTTTCATTGTTAGTATTAGTTGCCAATTCAAAGCCTTTTTCTCAAGCTCAAAGAGATATCCATCAGACACACACTTGAACTCTCAGACATCCAGGGTAACAGTAGCAGCCATTTTACACACAGCATACATTATCCCAGAAGCTGAGAGCCCTGGAGCTTTCAACTCACATTCAAATACAGACAGAGAGACACACATGAGAGGAGGGCAGGACATATATATATTGTATATATATATGTACACATTTCTGTCAGTAAAACAATCAATCTAAACATAAACAATTGTCAAGTGTTTTGACAAATTTTCACTCACTCAGTTATTAAGTGCTTACATTCAACATTACCAAGATCATTTATCATGCTCACTTGGTTGACCAACGTTAGTTAACAAGGTTAGTTTGCTAAGGAAAGAAAGATATGACAGGAATAAATATATGAACAATTTCTGATAATACTCCAGTTGCTTTATAATCCGGGCCTGAATATGTATCATCCATTTTGTCTTCATTCATGGTGTTGTACAACCTGTGTGTGGTTATGTAATGAGAGGGATTATTTTTGCCTCATGACACCCTGCATGTATCCCTCTGCCATTAATGGGTTTAGTTTTAGATGCAAAAGCTTTTCAATGCTACAGTAAACACTGTCTCAGGTTTCAGACAGCATATTTCGTTGAATTACTTGTAAGGGAGCTATTAAAGGCATGGTTCAATCACCAGCGTAAACAGACTCTTGAACGTATTCACACTCAGAATGATTTTTCAATTATACAAAAACTAAATTAATGACATGATAAATATATGATACTCCTCTTTAAAAGAACACGCTCTGCCATTATGACCCATCTAGTTCTTCACTATTTAACTCTTTAAATATCTTTAAATATCTTAAAACCTAATATGGAAATCTTCAAAAGGGTCCACTTTATACACAACCACTAAATGACTATATTAGGCCACAAGTGAACAGTCAGGTCCTGAGGATGATGTCTTGGAAACAGGGAAAAATCGATGAGCGTAAGTGTCTGAGGGCTAAACTGTGATGGCTAGAAGACTGGGTCTTACATGTTTTCAAGTTTTATGACAGTAAGAAAAAAGCAAAATTATATAGGTTTGCAGTGATTAAGCATATTTTTTATTTTTATTTTTTGCTCACTAATGATTTTAATTACGTACTTAAAATATGCTTTAATGATAGACACACACAAAACACACACACCTATTGAGCCATTTTGGCATTTGTCATGTGTTTATATAGTGGAATACAAGGGGAATGTGTTGTGCAGTGTGTGTCTGGGCATGTTTGTATAAACACACACAAACACACACACACACACACACACACACACACACACTAATTCCTCCATTCATTCAAGATGTTATGAAAGGCTGCTGGTTAAACCGTAAATTGATCATAATTTTCAAGCTGCTAAACAATGGAACGCCTGGTGCCTGTGTTGTTCAGCCACAGGGAAGATTCCACCCCGGCACTTGTTCTCGCTCGAGCGTGTCAATTGAGCTTGTTCTTTCTGCACATGTTTAGCATCTTCTTTCATAATTACTACACTCTGTTCAATTGAATTTATCCCTCTGGAATGAGTAAATATCATTCATTGTGGCACCTTTGGGACATTTGGGGTGGGCTGTTAAGTGGAGGGGAGGGTGCAATTACAATTTCTCAGAAAGAAAGCTTCAGTTTCATGGCATCGTTTTCAACAGAAAGTCAAGTATTTCCAACCCTTCAAGTGTCCATTCCGATTGACCATTGTCGCTCACCTAAGGGCAGTTCTAACATCGCGACTGAAACGCATACTTCAAGAGGATCTCCAAAGTGATAATGGCATGATGCTACCATAATCTGCGAATAACCTAACTGTTAGCTAGCATATAGTTTACGTTAGCAAACTCACCTGGAAGAGCAAAGATTTTAATAATTTTTTAGTTCCAACAGTGTTAGCAAAAACATTCTAAGCAACGATTGGTGCTGCAAGATTAATTAAAAAAACTAACTTGTGGATTAGTTCAGAAATAAACACCAGTGGTTCTTCTGGACATTTTAATGTTTTTCCCTCTTCTAAGATACCTGATCCACCTAATCAATTAATTGTCACTTAAATTACCAGGATGGTTTCAATATGCAATCGAAAATTGTGGGATATGGGCTATATGTTTCTAAGCTGCAGCATAAAGTGTGTGTAACGATAATGGTGCGCCAGACATTGCTTAGGCTGCCCCCAACCCCACCCACCTCCAGATGTCAGTAAAATCTGGTACTATAGAGGACAAACAAGCACCAAGTATTATATTCTGTATGAAAACATGAGTTATATGAAATAGTAACACACAATATTCACACTAAAACAAAGTTACTAAACTATCAATTTAGCGGTACCCCTCATATCACTAAGATGGTCTCCTCGAAGGTGAAACTTACCTTTGATCATTTAATTGCAATTTTGTGAAATTCCTTCAAAGCGCTTGAGAGTACATTGAGTATACAGTTATGGTTTTTAACTCTGGTTAGCCAAAATGTGCCTGTATGTTACTTTTTAGTGGAAGATTTGTTTCTGACCAAATCTTAAAATATTGCACTGCCCACTGCTAGGCCCAGGCATCTACCACCACTAACCTTACAACTCAGTTTTGGGAGCTTTTATCTGGATGTCAAGGGCAGGCACTTAGCTTACACTTGGGTCAGTTGCATGACTGCCTCTTGGTCCTCGCTTTCCTGCTGGCTCTGCGGGAGACAACCAGCAATCAGGCTGGGTATTGGAATGGCCTATTCTCTCTACAGCTACTTGCTAGGAGAAACGACTGCAATCCAAAAGTCCTTGAAAAACATGGCAGGCCCTGTTCAAGTTTATTATTGTATTATTTTAATGTAAATTTCCCAATAGCCGCATCATAAGAGTTTATTATGAAAAACTTGCCTATTACGTGTGTGCACAGTATGGACAACCAGAGTTAAATCTGCCTTAACAGGGTACATTGGAGGCTGGAGTAATGGAACTGCACAGTGTGGATCAGAGACCCACTGATTACCATAAGGACCAGTTTAATACTCCAATATTTACCTTCTACTGTTTAATAGTTCATGTTGTATTGCGCCCTGTAGACCCATTCAGTTCTCCTAGGTCCTGCACAGAACAACAAGATCTAGACAAAAACACCTTGTTGCATGCTTGGTAAACCTGTAACAGCTTTAGTTGAATCTATAGCGCAGTCCATTACAAACTGGACATTGACCATGTTATTTACATTTGTCTCAAGATGGGCTGCTCTGGCTGCAACTGTCACATTTGTTTTGTCATTTATGCATATTAGCAATGCATCTGGCCATCTGAGCAGATCAATTACTTGAGATGGACAGACTAGGCACAGACCCCTGTATGTTTTAGATTATATAGATGCAAGGTATAATTTCTGGCTGAAGACACTAGAGTATTCTGTGTATACATGTGGACCAATGTTTTGTCCCAATCCAGCCCTGCTGGGTAGGCCAGTGTGGTTGCATTGCTATTGTGCTGTAGGATCATTTGTATAAATAAATTATCCTGTTGATTCATTATTATTGGAATTGGAAGAACCTGCTCGTTACATTTTGTAGAAAATACATATGTAAACATATGTAAATAAGATCTTGTATTTACCATGGTTGTCACGCAATTTAGAATAAATTGAGTGAATGAATAATTAACATTAAAGTTTCCACACTGTTCATGTGTAGTAATGGTCACAGCAATCAAAAATAAGACCTAATATGCTGAGGGAAAAATAATGCTTCAGTAAGAACAATGATCGAACAAAGTCCATTTATGAGGTGTAGTGCCAGTGCTCAGTGCTGTTTAAGACAATATACACACAAGCTTGGGTGTTATGATGAATTATGCTTCTTTGTTAAAAATTCATGCTGCCTTGTCAAAAAATGCAACAGCCCTAATTTTCATATCCATGTGTTTGCAAAATTAAACCAAATGCCCGGGAAGATTTTTTGTCCCAATCCAGCCCTACTGCGTAGGCCAGTTGCATTGCTGTAGTGCTGTAGGATCATTTGTAGGAGTAGCAAATTAGCAGCAAAACGAGGACTCCAAATGCTAAAGTAGATCATATGTAGTTTGACATAATTTGACATCCTCTCACACACCTTTGATTTTCAGGAAGCACCTTTTCAGATGATTTATAGCAACTAATATGCTCCAAACTCCTGTTCCAGGGAACAGTGAACACAAGGCCCAGGTCTCATTACCACTAGCACTATAAATAGTCCTCCCCCAATTTGCTTGCTTTGCTGGAGTGTGTGTAGTGTGGAAGCAGATTGAGCCATCTCTGTTTCAATAAGCGAAGGTCAGCGCAAGGAAATCTGTTTCTATTGCAAAGAGGCATCTCTCGATTCGCTTTTTCATGTGTGAAGCCTAGTGTGTGCCTGTGCAAACCAGCTCAATCAGTGTAACTCTGAAAAAGACATTGTGCACATTAATGCAATCTTATACCATTATAGACACAAGCAAGCGAGCAGCACAACCTGCCTCATCCTTATCCTGTTTTGCATTATATGTCTGTGACATTTTCATATTCTCCCCATGCTCCATTTTTAGAGCCATGGCTGTGAAATTTGGCTCCCTGGTGGAATGACACAGCGAGAGCAAACACAAGGCTGTAGGGAATCGTTTTGTGTTGCACATTACACATAATGATATGCTTTGCTACATGGTTAATAAGAGGCTCCTTCTACACGGTGATAACTAACCTGCTTTCATGAACAAATGCAGACCTGGCCTGAATCGTGCGTTTGCTTCAATTCAACACGCATTATTAGAGAGCACTGGGGGCCTAGATGCTCCTGGAAAATTTGAAAATGCCCATCGCAGAGCTACAGTGCTACAGGGACTTCTACACAACTGCTCCTATAGAAGTCCTTAAACTGATATATTCTGCCTTTTTATTTTTCATTTAAGATTTCTAAACATTTCAGAAATTATGCTATTTATTCATTATTATTGGAATTTTTGCAAGTAATGTGCTTGTTACATTTTGTAGAAAATACATATGTAAATAAGACCTTGTATTTACTAGGGGTGTCTCGCAATTAAAAAAAATGAATTTTGGCATATGAATTATCAACATTACAGTTTCTGCACTGTTCATGTGTAGTAATGGTCACAGCAATAAAAAATAAGACTTAATACGCTGAGGGAAAAATAATGCTTTAGCAAGTCCATTCATAAGGTGTAGTGGCAGTGCTCAGTACAGTTTAAAACAATATACACACAAGCTTGGGTGTTATGATGATTTATGCTTCTTTGTTGAACATTCATGCTGCCTTGTCAAAAGGCAACAGTCCTAATTTTCATATCCATGTGTTTGCAAAATTAAACCAAATTTCATTTTTCTAATTTTCTGTATATTTCACACAAGAGAAATTTACAGAACAATTTGCAGAACGAGTTTTATAATTAAG
Source organism: Brachypetersius gabonensis (assembly GCA_037577145.1). Classification (NCBI taxonomy): domain Eukaryota; kingdom Metazoa; phylum Chordata; class Actinopteri; order Characiformes; family Alestidae; genus Brachypetersius; species Brachypetersius gabonensis. The sequence goes on from JBBJLR010074582.1 coordinate 10,360, forward strand.
TTTTACTTGGCTGAGGAAACACCTTTGTCCAGGAGCGATGGTTGGCGAGGGGGACGACCTCGAAGACGAGGAGCGGGGCGATCCGGCCTAGCTGCATGAAACTCCTCCCTCAACTCCTGGCTGAGGATGTCCCACGCCAGAACCCCACTCCTCTCCTCGGGACCGTACCCTTCCAATCTACCAGGTACTCCAGCCCACCCCTGCGGTGACGAGAGTCTAGCAAAGACCGTACTTGGTGGGCTGGAGCACCCTCTATGGAGAGCGGCTCGGGCGGTGTAACGGCTACCTCACTCTCATTTAGGGAACCGGGATGGACAGACTTTAAGAGGGACACATGAAACACAGGGTGGATTTTGAGGTCAGGGGGTAGTTGGAGCTTAAAAGAAACGGGATTCACTTGTTTGATAACTAAAAAGGGACCAGTAAACCGGGGGGATATCTTAGAACAGGGGTGTTTTTGGTGCAAATCTTTTGTGGACAGCCAAACCCTGTCACCCTCTCTTATGAGAGGCGTCT
>JBBJLR010074603.1:0-10875 GCA_037577145.1 Brachypetersius gabonensis
GTGTGTGTGTGTGTGTGTGTGTGTGTGTGTGTGTGTGTGTGTGTGTGTGTGTGTGTGTGTGTGTGTGTGTGTTAAAGAGAGAGAAAGAAAGCACACAATAGATAGACTGTGCAATTATTAGCACTCATTTACAAATATCAGGTCGTTTTGCTCTGAGCCACTAAACTAAACCAGCCCAATCATTACAGTCTTGTGTTACAAACCTAATAAAAAAGCTCATTAAGTAGTTAGAGAAGCTTAATTCTGTTTCTGTTATTAGATTATTCAATAGAGCTTGTTATGATAGAATCAATAGTATGAATGAGTACAGCGGTTAGTGCCAGGCTCTAACAGCAACAAACAGGGAATGTTATCTGTCTGTTATCTGCCATTTATATTTGTCACATTTGCATGTCTGTATGTGTGTGTGTGTGTGTGTGTGCCTGTCTGCCTGTGTGAGACATCCTGGTGTGTGTGTATGTGTGTGTGTGTGTGTGTGTGAGTGTATTTATCACTCTTGAGGGGTGGTGGGTGGGGGTTATCCAGTTGTCACTCAGCTTTTCTTTTTGCTGAAAAGACTGAAAAGTTACTGAGTTTGAAGTCAGGATTATTTATAGGGTTAGTTATAAGTGGAATGTCCTTATAAATGTAGTCATACCAAAGGAAGCATGTGTGTGTGTGTGAGATAGAGAGAGAGAGTGAGAAAGAGAAAGTGAGAGAGAGAGTTTGCACCTGATAAAAATCAAAAGGGAACCCCCAGGGCCTCCCAAGCCTTCAGAGAAAGCCGGATGACTTCTAGGAACTGAAAACACATTTTTACATGTAAAAACGTGTTTTTCTGGTGTCTTTTTAAAGAACCATCATGCATGTTGCATTTACATGCATCTATGTGACTATTATATTGTGTTGTAAGAATAGTTTGAAATAGTTTTGTTTGGGAAAAATAAGGTTTACATCTTGAAATGCTCAACCATTTTCTCTTTGGACTGTCACAGTAGTTAGGATTTCAGGAGAAGTACTGAAAGCTGAAAGCATTAGAATAATAGGCCTCTAAAATCGTGTCGCCACTTTGTAGTTGGCAGCATTGCATGTAAGGAATTCTGGCTCTAATGTTGTTTTCTCAGTGGGAGAATATTTCGACCTGTGTACATTTTCCCTATGATTGTGACTGGACCCTGTAAAATTTCCATGTTCATTCCTGTTAGCGTGACACTTGCATACTATCAGAATTCCCTAGGTGTCCTAAAAAAGATAAGCATTTCCTAAGAAGTGTGTTTTAATGTTCAGTGCTCAGGAAACTTTGGCAGAACACACCAGCAGGAGCTCACATAACATTAAACTGCTGTGTAGCCACTTTGTCCTTTGTTTACAATCATGTTGTAGTGTGGTTATCGCCTGATGGTATCAATGTGATTGCAATAGTCCATAATTTGCATGTGACTGCACCTGAAGAAACTTTGGTTTACTCAAGACTAGGGACTATTTCACATAAACCTTTATAGATTTCTCTTTTTGTTTTGCAGCTTCAGATAATAAACATCTTTACAATAAGCTCAGAGGCCATCTAGTGTCAAACCTAAGGTACTACAGAGATGGTTTCAATGTTGTTAGATACTCCACGGGGAGCAGTGAGAATAGTTTCAACAGTGTCATCATTGACTACAGCTATCAAAGTCACTGTCATATGTCCACACCCCTCTGTGCTTTGGTGTATTTTGTTCTGTCCCTGGTGGAAAATTTTCATGCAGCACCCAGATGGTGGTGAGCAATGCGGACACAGTAAACCTCAATCGATCTACAGATGCTGGCAGGCGCTATGCATGAGCACCAATGGCTGTCCACCTTGCCGTTTCCCAAGCTTTTCTGTCACGCTGATGAAAAAAAAAGATAACTTACTGAACACAGTTGTTCTGACAACGGGTAAATGAATATAACCATCAAAAACGGTGAAGAATTACCAGCACTTGTCAAACCAAACCCTGACAACCACCATTACTGTAAATAAATGTACCGCTGAAATTATGCAGCATTGAGTTGTTTTTCTGACTATCTTAATGAAAATGACCTGTATTGTGCCTGTTGCACAATACAGGAGCAGTTGTGGAGCAGTTTGGCTGCAGTTTGAGCATTATAATATAGAGTTTGTTGTGTACAAACCAGTGCACTATTAGCCTGCAACAATAAGTTTTTTTAATCTTATTGTTTTGATTAAATGCCTTGTAAAAGAGGGGCTTAGCTGACATTTGAGGGTGAAAAGCATGCAGGACTTTGGACAGAACAGAATTTTTGGGGTCAGGAAGACTGGAGACTGAGATTGAAGGAGCCAGCCAGCTGCTACACAACAGTCATCTGGTCTCTTCTTTTCTTATATGTGGTTTGGATGTATATCCCAAAATGTAATGTGTTAATGACATTCTACCATTCAGTTAAAACATATATGTGACAGAATGTGAAAAACACTAATGTTGGGACGTGACAACAACGGTGCAAATGTGATAAATATCTGCACACCCATAGTCTTACAGTAATGTAATGTATTTGCTGATACCTCGCATTAATCTACACTGAAAAAATACAAAATGCAAAACTGGAAGTGCAGACCATCTCTCAAAACCTTTCTGCTCAAAGTTGCTTAGGCCAGTGTTTGGTATAGCTTCTCTAATCTCCTAAGATTTCAGGACAGCTGGCAAAATGGCATCACAAAATCAGGATTTCTATATCATGGAGAGGAGCAGTGAGGTCAGTAAGAAAGGCTGCAGGTTTTAGGTTTTCTGGATTCTGATACAGCTAGAAACTGTCCATTTGGATTCATGTGATAAGCATACAGTCAGGGCAAATTTGATTCGAGAGCAGAGGCAATAAGGGGAGAGTGAACATGTAGTGAACATACTAATGTCAAGGCAAGAAAGTTTATTGTCATTTCAGCCATGCACACAGTACAGAGTGAAATTAAACAACAGTCCTCCCAGGGGTTGGCACAACCCAGGACCAAAAACAAAGTAAGACAATACTACATAAGTTTGGACAGGACAAAAATAGTGCAAAGAGAAAGAGCGTGCAAGTAAAAAATGAGCAACAGAACAACATTTAGTGCAGTCAACAGCTGCAGTGCTAGTCTGAATGAATGCACCATTATAATAGAGACAATCTTCTAGCTGTAAATTGAAGAATAGCAGTAGACAACAGTAAAGAATTATTGTGCAAATTATAGCAGCAGCAGGACAGAGAATGTGCAATAGATAATAAATAATGGTGGCAGTTGGGAAGTTGTTTGTTTATCCGAGAACAGTTGATTCGTTGTGTTGAGATAAGGGAAAAGTTCAGTTCAGGGGTGTGTTTGTGTGTCTGGGTACAGTTTCAGTTCTGACTGAGGAGCCTGATGGCCTGGGGGAAGAAACTGTTTCACATTCTGGCAGTGGAAGCCAGTGTGTGAGGGGTGTGGGGGGTCACCCACAATCCTGGGGGCTTTGCAGATGCAGAGTGTGGTGTAAAGAAGGGGGAGAGACCCTGTGTGACTGTAAAGAAAAACTGCTTTGTGTTTCAAAGTCAGAGCATTGCCAAAAATGCATGATCAGGTATGAACTGAAACACAGGTGTGAAAGAACAGATGCAGGCACAATTTGCAAGAACTCTACAGATGTGAAAAATGTACTTCCAAGAGTCAAATCGACTCAGCAACCACAAAAAAACTAAGACATATAGAATATATGGCAAAGCAGAGAGTCCAGTATTAACATTATTTGACTTCACTTTGTCAGATAACTATTGATGTGTGTGTTGTAGATGGCTGTGTTTTTCAGACAGGCTGTCTAGACAGTGCATGCCAATGTAAGCAAACTTGTAATGTTTCTATATGGAGTCCAAAGCTTTGGAGTTGATTCTTGCTTTCCAAATGCCTTTAACTACGAAATTGATCGACGCGTAGCTACATTACCATATTCTCCTGGAGCTCCTTTCCCATCAGTTCACTGCATCTTGGTCTACGGTTATTAAAGGCTGCTATACGAACAAAGACTGATTTAAAAATGCTGTGATTTGCTGCTGCTATGCTGAACATAACTGATAAACCTGATGTCTTAAAATGTCTTTTTGTTTAGGTGCACGTTTATAATATAATTTATTTTGGTCTTGGTTGATCTCACTGAATGGGGTGATTCAGGGTATGGGGCAACTAAGGGTAATTCAGTGAAATTAATTTATGATGTTAAGTTTAGTGCTTAATTGCTTCGTTGTTTGTTTTATTATTCAAGTTGTGCCAGAAATGGACAGTTTAGCCATTATAATAATTCAGATTGACTTGGACAGTTCAGACTCTTATGAAGGTGAACTTCACACAACGAGCCAATCTAATGTTACTTTCATCCATCCAGCTGGTTTCAGAGCATTCTCTGTCTCAACATTATCCTTTCTTTTAGATGCCTGAAGCCAGGCTGGGGTAGACAGGCCATTGATGAAAGTCAGTCTAATGGAGGATGATGGTAACCTAATGAAGTTTGCCGATTGGGTTATTGCTGACTCTGCATAAGACCCCTGTCCACCCGAACCTAATGACTATTAGTCCCTACATCAAATAATAAGATGATCAGGGTGTAGCAGGGTGTGCCCCATAGTGGTTTTTAAGTGTTTATATATCTTCTGATTGAGAGAGCTTTGGTTTTGTGGTCCATATTCACTTGTGCTTTCCACAGATGTAGTGAACTTGTTTGACCCACACTGGACAAGAGTAAAGTTAGAGTGTCTTTGTAAGCAAATTGTGTTTTCAACATTTGCCTTAGGACACTTTATTCTGAATGTGATATCTGGAACCTTTTTAAAATGAGGGTTTCGGGAAACATCTCTGTATGTACAAAATAAGAAAACCAGAACTGTTAGCAAGGTGCGCATGTAGGCAACAGTGCTATGATATCAAATCAACGTGTGAAATATCAGGAGTTGGTTTTCAAGCTGATTTGCCTTTTAAGTGTTTATGAATAAAGCTGGAATAAGTATCGTTTTTTATTTTAATAGGGGTTCCCTTAATCTTCTCTCGAGAGGCCATAGCTCTTTTATTGTGATGGGCCAAGGGACAAAACATAAATCAAAGCCACACTCCTAAAAACGGTGCCACAAATTGGTAATTGGTTCATGCCATAAAAAACACTTAGAATGTTGTACATATACATTATATGGACAAATTTATTGGGACATCTGGCCATTACAGCAATAGTGACATTGCATTCATAGACATAGTTGGAGCCCCTTTGTAGCTATAAAAGCTCCCACTCTTCATGGAATATTTCTGTGGGGAATATGTGCCTATTCATTCTGTAAAGCACTTACGAGGTCAGGCACTGATGGCTCACAGTCTCTGTTCCAGTTCATCCCAAAGGTGTTGGAAGGGTTGAGGTCAGGGCTTTGTGTGGACCAGTCAAGTTCTTCCACACCAAACTCATTCAACCATGTCTTTATAGAGGTACGGATCCTTGCCGAAATCTAGAAAAAAGTCCCTGTATACACACACACACACACACACACACACACACACACACACACACACACACACACACACACACCAAGCTGCTATATAAGTTTATATAAGCTAATATAAGTTCCCGTGGTCCTGGATAAACACTCCTGGCTTGTCAAGGCAGGGACCAAACAAGACCTCTGAAGCTGTACATTAGCAGCAGATGATGTTACGAGGTGGAGCTTCCATGTATCAGGTTGGGTTGGTTTACTATTCTGGTGGAATACAGTTGCCATGAAGTGGTGCATGTGGTCTGCAACAGGTAGGTGGTACATGTCAAATTAGCATACACAAGAATGCCAGCAAAATGCTGCCTGTAGCATTACACCGCTTTGATTGGCTAGCCTTCTTCCCATAGTGCATTCTGGTTCCATCCTGGAATATGACACACATTTCTTGACCATCTACATTTACATTAACGGCATTTCTCAGACGCTTTTATCCAAAGCGACTTCCATTCCCAGGAGCAACTTAGGGTTAAGGGTCTTGCTCAGGGACCCAGTGGTGGTGCTGAAGGTAGGATTCGAACTTATGTCCTCATGGTCCGGAGGCAAGTATCCTACCCACTGAGCTACCTCCACCCCATCTACATTATGCAACAGAAAATGTTCATCAAACCAGGCCACTTTCTTCTATTGACCCATGGTGCAGTTCTGATGCTCAAGTGAATGAAGTATTTCAGAAATGTGTGCTACAGTAGCTCTTCTGTTTGAACGAACCAGATGGTAGATGGGCTAGAGTTTGCTCACAACACACATCAATGAGCATATATTAAAGAGAAAGACAGAAAGAAAAACAGAGAGAGAGAGAGAGAGAGTACTGAGAAAGAATGCGGATGAAAGGACATGCGAGAGAGATGCAAGAATGATGTTGATCATTGAATAGACGGACAGAGAGATAGATTGTGGCAACTATCTTGACAGTCTAACCCATAGGTAAAGAAGGAGGACATGCATCTTGCCAGCTGTTATGTTGTTCTCTTTACATTATGATTGAACCCCACTACAGTAAGTCCTGTAACTCACCTCATAACTGCATTAAAAGCATTAAAATACCTTCCAGAATGCATTAAACCTACAAACCGCTGCCAAACCACAAAGTCTAATCATTCAACATAGCTTAGTGGGCACTGCTACCTTTCTCCTGTCAATAAAGTTCCACTTCACAATCAATATCACCAGGCTCTAAGACCGCAGAGAGCAAATTATGTATAGTATTGTGTGTGTGTGTCATGACAGTAAGATGTTGATGGTGTAGTGATAGAGTTTAATAACGCTATTCAAATCAGTGAAGCAAACCACGTTATGAACGTTGTTTTCATTTAAATTTGTCAAATGAACTGTCATTTTAAATGCTGCTGTTCTTAAACACTTAACAATGAGAAAAAACAAAAACAGATACATTAAGATATAGAAATAAGTTATTGTATAATTATGTGCTGTGGATATGGTCTTAAAGCAGTGGTTCCCCAAGCTGGGGTCCGGGCCCACCTTAGGCGGCGCTAGAGATCACAGGTGTTGCGCACAATTTTGTCTGCACTAACGTTACCAAAATTATATTTGTACACATTAGTCTGTGTGTATATGTGTGTGTGTGTGTTTGTGTGTGTGTGTGTGTGTGTATAAGAATAAAAGCCTACAACCAATTTTTGCAAATAAAAGTTTGTTATTAATCACTTTATTCTTTTTGTGGTTTCCATGCGGGTAGGAGTTGGTGTTGGGGGGCCTGGCTTGTCTTGGACACAGGCAAGGGGGGCCTCCAGGAATAAAGATCAGGAACCACTGTCTTAAAGCAACAGTTTACCTCTATCTTAAAGTAAAGTGGACCCTTATAGTCAGGTGTGATCACAGCACAGCACACAGTGTGAACAATGTGAAATTCTTTCTCTCCGTTTAACCCATTCACCAAGTGAAGCAGGGGGCTGCCAAAAGCTGGGGGTGCCCAGGGAGCAGTTTATGGGGACAATGCCTTGCTCAGAGGTACCTCTGTGGTGGCACAACCTTCTGATTGCAGGGGCAACTCCCTAACCTCCAGGCCACCAGGTGAAAAAAATGCCGCTCTAAAGCACAGTAATAAACTAGGGCCATTAGAACATGTGCTTCAGGACGACATTGAGGAGTGTACATACTAACGTCTCTAAAATGGACTGGTAGAAAATGGACTGCTGTCCTTTATACACTCCCACTGCATTAAGAAGTAAATGTCCAGTGTTTTTTCTTTACATTTCCACCAATAATGTTACTTAGTGTCTTTTATGTCTTAGCAACACTCCACACATTTTTCCACTAGACATCAACTTGACATGTGGGTTAACTTCATCATGAACTGGTAAGAGTCTATAAAAACTGTAACACTCTTTTTGCAGGTTACTTTTCGTTTCTGTACTACAGCAGACCTGTACCTCCTTATTAAAATTATAAGAAGTGTTTCAGTCTGGATCATTTTTTATTAGGCTTTTTGGGTGCATTAATCTACATAAACAATTAAATATAAACATACCCCAGAACAAAAGAGCAGAAAAGTGTAGACTACAACATTTTTAACTACAATTTTTGGGAACCAGTATGTTCATTTTTCCTATCTTTCACATGCCAGAACAACAGGGTTTAGCTGGCATCTGGGCCTCCGCAGTCTTTAAAGTACTTGGATGATGCCCCAGCACTTTTGAACTGATTTCAGGGTGCATCGTTTTAAAAAGTTCATTTTTCCACTACTGACAAACATGCACAAACTTTTAATGTTAGTGTCAGAACTACGCCATGTGGACAAAAGTATTAAGACCATTACGCCAACAGGGACTTTTATGACATTGCGTACAAATACATGGCCTTTAATATAGAGTTATAATATAGAACATCTTCCACTCTTCTTAGAAGACTTTCCGCAAGACTTTGGAGTTTCTTTGGAAATTTGTCCCCATTCATTCTGTAGAGCATTTATGAGATCAGACACTGATGCTCACAGTCTCCAGTCCAGTTCATCCCAAAACGTATTGGTATGCTAAAGCATTGAGATTGCCCTTCACTGAAAGAAAGGGACCTAGTCCAAAACCTTTTGTCAATATAGTATAATTAAAACCTCTACCTCTGCTGAGGGGGCGAGGCATGTCCAGTCTGCACAGTTTTGGATAGACGAGCTGTAGATCAGGTGAGTGTTTTAAAAGTGATGCACAAACTAATATTTATAGACTTTGATGTGTAGTTTATGCTCCTACATGGACAAGGGTATTCCATGAAAAAGAAATCCCAGCTGGTACAATGATCAGGGTTCCCAATACTGTTGTCCATATAGTATTTATCAAACACAGCCAGCATTAGATGTAAAAACAACAAACAGTTCACTCATGCTGTATTTTATAACCCAGGCATAGAATAGGAGTAGTTTTAGTTGCTCTGTCAGTCAGTCGTTCTGACGGCACACTTTAACTCAAAGCTTTTTTGTAGAACCAATACATTTTACCCATCACCTTTTGAGCGTCATACGATGAGATGCCTCCCTCTTGTGTTCAAACTGTGTCACTTGGCGTGCACTCCATCGATGCTTCTGTGCTTGAAGGCCACATTTAATGCTGAGCTTCAAAAGACGCCTGACCATAACACCAACATGGACTTTAGTGACATTGCATTCAAATACATACCTTAATATGGAGCTGGTCCATATGCTTGCTGAACTTGTATGGGGTTTATGATGAACTCATGTCTGTCTATAATACAGTCATGCACACCATAATCAAAGATTCCAGAAGGATTCTTTCGCAAGGCAGGCCAATCTCATACTCATTACAGCGACTTTTATGTTTTGTTTATACGTTCCAGTCGATGTTACGTCTGTCGTCCTTGACCTTTACCCACTCTGTTAAGATGCAGTGACCTGAGGAAGCCAATGAGGGTTGAAGATTGACATTTAAAAGTAATGGAGAAGCGCCTCAAGCTTTTCAAAATCCAGATTGATAAACAGTCATAGTTTACGACTTGTAACAAATAACAAAACAGGTAATATATCTGAAACTGCAGGGCGACCATGCAAATAAAACAAGAATCTTAACCTTGCAACACAAAACAGCTTCATATGGCCCATTGTGTATGTACAATTTAACCTTAAATCACATATATTCATATGTTTCTGCTAAATGTTTATATCTAATGGGATTTATCCACTGAATACTATGGCTGGTTACTATATAAAATATATGAAATCAAATTATATCTTTATACAATTATATTAAATGCATATAAGATGTTATGTTAAAAGCACAAACGGCCAGAGAACCACTCAAGCATGAATCCTGCAAAGTGAATAAATTAATTTAGCTAATTTAGCTGTTATTTTGTAGGGATAAATCTACCACTCAAAATTGTTTTTATATCATAACTTTAGATAAAGCATGTCATTAACACTGCAGGTCAGACGTTTAGCCCCCCCTCCCTTCTCTGATTAATAAAGTGCATGCCTTTTTCAATGTGTTATTACAAGAAAACATTATAAATACTTAAAACGAATCTAACGGACTGGTCTTGAAGTGTAATGAAACATTATACACTGTAAGTGCAATTTAATGAATGTGAAAGTCTGTTAAAGTTTGAACAAAATAACCACCCCTTGCCGTTATCACAGCAGCGTAGCGTCCTTTCCTGCGATTTTTGGAAGGCCCTTTTCAAGCAGCTCTCTCACATTTTCTGCATGCTCATTTTGAACTTGGGGGTTTAATGGGAGACAGATCTGGAGACTGAGGAAGCCAAAACAATAATTCTGAAAACTTTTAGCTTTTCTTTGGACTGAATATAATTTTGGCACTATTTTGAAAAATGCTTGGGATCAGATATGCCATTTTGAAGAGTTGAGTGACAGTTCTTCAAAGCACTAAAGACAGACCGTATATGTCATCTTCAAAATGTATTGCTTGTGTGCGTGTGTATGAAGAAACGTGTTTTTTGGGCTGCCACGCTCCCTCTTATCAAGCTTACACTTTGTAAACCAGCAAACCGCTAAATAAGTAAATACGTCCTTTATTTATGATGGCCGTCTTTATCACGTCAGCTATAACACACGTCTAAGTGAATTGCAGTGACCAGAGGCAAAACCTAAGGGACATAGACACAACTTTCATTAGTAACATTCAATATGCTTTACAGCAATAAAATAAGAGGCTAAAATAAAATAGAATCAAATAATGAAAGGAATAAAATAGATATAAGATCGATAAAAAGAAAACTGAAAGTGCAAACATTTGCAAAATGTTTAATGGTACGGTGTAAGTGTACATTTTTTGTCATTCAATGTTTTGAGAGAGACTGACTATAAACCTGCGGCTTAGGTGGGTGAGAGAGAGAGAGAGAGAGAGAGAGAGAGAGAGAGAGAGAGAGAGAGAGAGAGAGAGAGAGAGAGAGAGA
>JBBJLR010074614.1:0-10875 GCA_037577145.1 Brachypetersius gabonensis
AGTCTCCCTGGAGCAACTTGGGGTTAAGGGTCTTGCTCAGGGACCCAGTGGTGGTGCTGAAGGTAGGATTCGAACCTCTTGGTCTGGAGGCAAGTATCCTACCTACTGAGCTACTGCCACCCAGGAAGCTCCTGTATGGAACATCTGCTTTACAGTGGAAGAACCAATAATATCGTATCGTGGAACAAATATTGTCATATTAAGGTATGGTCGTCTCTATGGCAACTTCCACCCTACATCCAACCTTCCTGAAATTGAAATAATTATGATATTGTACTCGCATTCCCAAAAAATCTAAATCCATGTCCTCTGCAGTACTGTTGCAAAAGCATGTTTTTAAGATTAGTTTTATGTTTAGACAGGAATTCCACCTGTTTTGCAAGATTTTTGCATTACTAAAGCTGAAGATGTAAACAAAGTTGGGGGTTATGGTGGATTTTCTGAGATAATATAGTCCACCCAAAAACAAATACAATCATATTATGCAGAAATTCTTAAAAATCCATGAATATCCCCTTTTAAGGAAATATCTAGCAAATAAAAAAAAACTTTAAATTTTCACTGTAATATTGTTTGTTTATTTAAGATGTTTGAAAGGTATTTTTACCCCAAAAGTAAATCAATACAGCCCATAAAAACACAAGAAAACAGTGAAGCGGTTTGATTTTATGTAATAGCAATGAACTGTGTTTTTGTACTTGCATTTTTTTTGTGTGATCAGTCGTAATAATCACATTATTTTTTTGCCGAGGTTTATCTTGTTTGCTTAAATTTGATGCTAAACAACGGCCTAGTTCCTTTAATAACAAAGCAGTGTTTTGTGTTATATCTGTATGAGTGGACTAAAAAAAATTGTGTACTTATTGTTTTTAGTGACATCATTTCAGGTTTCATGTCTGTCCACTGACTTTTATTATGAGTTTAGAGAGTTCCTTTAAAACATCTGTCCATTGACTTCTATTATAAGTGAGTTTAGAGAGTCCCTTTAAAACATCTGTCCATTGACTTCTATTATAAGTGAGTTTAGAGAGTCCCTGTAAAACATCTGTCCATTGACTTCTATTATAAGTGAGTTTAGAGAGTCCCTTTAAAACATCTGTCCATTGACTTCTATTATAAGTGAGTTTAGAGTGGTGGAGTTCAGGCAAACGTGTTGAAGTTGTTTTCTGTGGTAACCAAGCGTCCCTTACAGATACAGCAGATGCAGGATCACTGGCGTATCCCTTTAAGATGAATGGGATCAATACTTCTGCCGCCTCAGCAGTGATTTACTGCACACACTTCTGTTCCCGCATCACTTCTCCTCTATTTGTACACGAGGCACGTTCGAGTGCCCATTACATTCCGGTTCAGAAGCTGCTGGGAATCCTCAGGAGCTTTACACCGCTTTCTGTTCTGCTGCCTCGTCACTTTAAAAAGTCCTTTACACTCGTCCTGCCTGAACCCACTGTTCTCTCTATCAGGGTCTCTGTACACGTATCACCCAAAAACGAACACTAACCGCCAGGAACCGAACCAACAGCGTTTGCAGTGAGTGGAATCTACCAAAAGTGGACTAAATAATCTTCACCGGAATATATTTATTATTTTCATTATTTCCAGGTTTACTGAGTAACAGACTGGGCTGCAGCAGAGCTTCAGCCTGTACTGCTACAGAGGGGAACAAGGGTCTAACAGATTAAATATGTGTTATCTAACGTTAATGTGTTCGCTCTCACATCCCTGAAATACACTCATACAGTAACCAGGGGAAGAAATGCTGAACAAAACCATAATCAGCAGCAAGGAGAAATAAATAACACTCTCGGATGTCCAACCTACTTTCCAACCTCCTACAGTGGTATTTCTCCATCCCAAGACACATTTCTTTGTGTTTCTCTCCACTGTACCAAAAAGAATAGATATATTTTATGTGTAAATGTAGCTGAATTTGCATTAATATTTGTTACAAAATTAGTAAATTAGATTTTCTTAATTATCTAGCACTAAAATGCATGTTATCTTTGGGCCTCGTCCGGCACACCCCCTCGTCCTCATGCTGGTTGTTTGTGTTTGGGCCTCGTTTGGCACACCCCCTCGTCCTCATGCTGGTTGTTTATGTTTGGGCCTACTAAATACACCTTCAGGACGCCGACTCTGAGAGCAGGACGCCGAGACCTTGCTTTCCCGCATTAGCAGGAGATTAAACAGGACATCAGACAGACGAGGGCACTTGATGAGGGACTGGATTATGTCACTACATGGAGCTCAACACGCCTGGACATCAGTCACCCTAGAGGTACACACACACATACGCACACACACACACACACACTGGTTCTAGACTGTTTTACACCGGTTATACTTACTGAAATCAGAGTTTACTGATATACTCTGAGTTCTGAGGGTAAACACCGGTTCTAGACTGTTTTACATGGTTATATTTACAGAAATCATATTATATTTACTCTCTCCCTCTCTCTGTCGCTTTCCCTCTCTCTCTCCCTCTTTCTCTTGTTCTCATCAATCTCTGTCTCTCTCTCCCTCCCTCCCCATGTCCCCCCCCCCCCCCCCATTAGTCTCTGTCGGCCCCGCTCCAGTCACTGCAGAGGTTCTGAGCATGCTCACTGCAGGTGCTGCTGGGGCTGAAGAGAAAAGATTAGTAACTGTGAGGAGCGCAGCTGTAGCTGCCAGAGCAGCGAGAGCAAAGGATCCTGCAGAGCTGGAGTGAGGTGAGACACCACACAGCCCAGAACATGGAGATTTGTTGCCATCCTGCAAAGGAACTAGGAGCTTCTTTATGGTGCTGTAGAGGAACCAGGAGCTTCTTTTTGGTCCTACAGAGGAACCAGGAGCTTCATTATGGTCCTGCAGAGGAACCAGGAGCTTCATAACAGTCCTGCAGAGGAACCAGGAGCATCTTTATGGTCCTACAGAGGAACCAGGAGCTTATTTATGGTCCTGCAGAGGAACCAGGAGCTTCTTTATGGTCCTGCAGAGGAACCAGGAGCTTCTTTATGGTCCTGCAGAGGAACCAGGAGCTTCTTTTTGGTCCTACAGAGGAACCAGGAGCTTCATTATGGTCCTGCAGAGGAACCAGGAGCTTCATAACAGTCCTGCAGAGGAACCAGGAGCATCTTTATGGTCCTACAGAGGAACCAGGAGCTTATTTATGGTCCTGCAGAGGAACCAGGAGCTTCTTTATGGTCCTGCAGAGGAACCAGGAGCTTCTTTATGGTCCTGCAGAGGAACCAGGAGCTTCATTGCAGTCCTGCAGAGGAGCCTGGAGCTTCATAACAGTCCTGCAGAGGAACCAGGAGCTTCTTTATGGTCCAGTAGAGGAACCAGGAGCTTCTTTTTGGTCCTACAGAGGAACCAGGAGCTTTTTAATGGTCCTGCAGAGGAACCAGGTGCTTCATTACAGTCCTGCAGAGGAACCAGGAGCTTCTTTATGGTCCTGCAGAGGAACCAGGATCTTCTTTGTGGTCCTACAGAGGAACCATGAGCTTCATTATGGTCCTGCAGAGACACCAGGAGCTTCTTTATAGTCCTGTAGAGGAACCAGGAGACCTCTTTATGGTCTTGCAGAGGAAAAGAAGGATCTTGGTTCCTTTCAGAGGTTCTTCTTCCTGCCTCATAACATTTTGGACCGGAGCATGAATTGTGTTAAATTGAGTTGGAAGCTGTGTGTGTGTGTTCATGTTTCAGGTCATTGTTTTGGAGCAGGTTGCTGAGACCCTCTGGATGCTCATGCCTGTGTGTGTGTGTGTGTGTGTGTGTGTGTGTGTGTGTGTGTGTGTGTTGCAGTGTGCGCAGCGGGTAGAGATGGTATGACAGCGCTGTAACAGCAAAGTGACCGTGGCGGGTGAAAATGTACGCCTTCTACTCTCTGCTGGTCTACATCTTCTACACCGTCTTCAAAAAGGAGGAGGATGCTGCGCTAGAAGGGGCCTGTGGCGGCCCCCCAGAGGTGAGTCTGGACATGGAATACGCACACACACAAACACACAGGCTTGCTTTCATGGCATGTCAGGACAAGGACAAATATGTAAAGATAATTTGCATTATATATTATGTACAAGTGTATATATATGTATGTAATCATACATTTAAGGACCCATATGTATTTTATAGAAATTATATATGAAATAATTTATACACACACACAATAAAAAATAAGAGGCAGGTGTGTTTCCTGCACCCAGACTGTGTTTGGTTAACTGTGGTGGTGTGAGTGTCAGTGCATCACATTCTTCTCACGTCTGCTCCCCCACTGTATCCACCAGGAGCCAGGCCATGTTTCCATGGAAACAGGGAGCAGGAGGAGTGGTGGCCCCGCCCCCAGATCGGGGAAACGGGGATATGTCAGCATGAGCGAGTCCAGTGAGTGTTTCCAGTAATCTTTACTTTGTTGTGCGATTATTTGGGGGGTGTGGGGGGGTGTTAGTCTTCTTCACAGTTATCCTGTACGTCCTCCTACGTGTCCTGTATGTCCTGTGTGTCCAGGCAGCAGTGACAGTGATGGATTGTCCCAGAGTGGTGAGGATGATGATTATGATGGTCATGTGACCCCTGCCAAAACACCACTGGCTGCGTTCCTGTCTTTCAAACAAGAAACGGAAAAAATCAGAGCTTCCGGTGTTCACATGGAGCCTGGGGAAAAGGTAAACAACTTTAAAGGAGCACTTCCAAACCCCCCTACCCCCCACCCCCAAAACCAGCCAAAAACATCATTGGTGCATTGCAGCACTGGAGCTATGAGGGTAATGTAGCTAAGAAGTACCAAGGAAGCTTATATCCCACCAATTAGCCTGATGATAACCTCACGTGGAGGTCTTTAGTAGTACTGTAATTCTCAAGACCGGTCTTGGTCTTGACTCTCTTTAGTCTCAGTCTTGTCTTTGTGGATGGGATGGGATGGGGGAAAAAAAAAAAAAAATGCGCATCATCACAGAACATTATTTATTACGTGCCTTAATTCAAATGCAACCAGTCTGATGCATCTGTTTTAAAAACATGTTACACTGTTTACATTTTTTCAACGGACACTGCAAGCGCTTCACAGTCGACACATCATACACACCACATCATAGCAAAGTCGTGTCTGAAAATATACGTCGTCAGTAATTAACTTTGGCTTCACAGAGCATAAAGAGTATATTTGCAAAACATCCCAGAAAAAGAAATATTCTGCTGTTTGTCAAACCATCTTGACTGCTGGAACAACGTCTACATTCACCAGGCATCTGGAAAAAAAGCACCATGAAAAACATTTTCCATGAGGCCTAGAGGGAGTGTTACACTGATTTGTCATAACTATGAGAAAGCTGGGAGATGAAAGACTTATGGACAATATAACTGAAAAGATAATATGAATCTGATTTAACAAGTAATGACACTTTACAGCAAGGCTTTTTTTCACTACAGTTGATCTGAGTAATGTGATGTCGATTCTAGCCCTAGTCTGTTTTTGACCTTGGTCTTGATACCCTCTGGTCTCGGCAGTGTCTTGGTCTCGGTTTCGGTTTAGGCGGTCTTGGCTATAACACTAGTCTTTAGTGATGCCTAATAGACTTGCTTATGCAGTTCCTGACACTGTAAGACTCGCTGTTATCTGGAACCATAGACTGAAGACACAGGTCAGGCTTTAAGATCTCTGCTACTGTTTTTAGCTTATAAAACATCACAGTGTGACAAATTTGGCCTGAGGTTTTCATGATGCCAATTGGTGGGATTTCATGTGATCCGTGTCTGGATCGTCTCCTGATCAGATTTCGTCCGTGTGTTCACACTCGTTATTCAAATGCCTCAACCGATTGCTTTGTGGTGAATTTACAACAACCAATCGGCTGGTGCACCTCATTTTTCTGTTCTGTTCTCTAGAAAAGTGTCGCATCAACACAGTCAGTGTTTACAAGAAGAGTCTGTTTAGAATAATAATCATCACTGTCATAAACCGCTTGTACTGTAGCGAAATGGAGAAAAACAAAGGTGAAGTTTAATCAAACTGGAGCTCGTCCAAAATTTAGGCCAAATTAAAAACCCACTCAGAGTAGAAACTCACGTCAGGAGTAGAACTGAAAAAGCTGCGATGCTGCATTAAGTAGTAAAGGTCTGGAGGGGGCGCTCTCTTCAATAAGCAGAACAGCAGGGGGCACTGTGATAGCACTGGGAGGGGTTTTGTGTGTTGAAGAGATGGAAGAGTTCATACTGCTAAAGCATGTGTCTCGAATTGGTTTAGATTTAAATTTGGTTCAAATGCATCTCAGGTGTGTTCACACCTGCATGTTTAATCTGGATTAGATTTAAATCTGGTTTCAAAGTGTCTCGGGTGTTCAATGTGGATCAGTCTAATCCAGATATACTCTTCATACTTATGGCAGCAAACATGTTTTGATTTCATTTTGGGGGTGAAGGACATTTAATAAAGTTTATAATTTGAAATTTTGGATTTCCACACTTGTTAAATGTGCCAATCAGGATTGAAGCATGTTCTGGTTTCTGTCCCTGGTCCTCAAGGACTCTGTCCTGCATGTTTATCTGCTCTTGACCACATGACCTCGCAGGACCAGTGCTGATTGGATTTTTGTATCCCTGAGGTGTCCGACTCTCCGCTGGTGTCGGTGATGTCCCACCTGCTGAGCTTCCTGGAGCAGTATTCCCACCTGCAGCAGCTGCAGCAGCAGGCCGAGCAGTACCGCCTGCAGCTGCGCCGGCACCGCCTGCAGCACCGCCGCAAGATGAAGGCCCTGCGCTCGTCCTACCGCCAGCGGCTCCGCGACAAGAACAGCCTCATCGGCAACCTGGAGGAGGCCATCGCCCAGCAGCCGAGCCCCTCGCCCGACAGCGACAGTAAGGGCTTCTTTGTGTCTCTGTGGCAGTTCTAACCCTCTTAACCTCTAGGGGGCGCCATAGTATCAGTTATCAGATTGCCCCCTGCTGTTTGCTTTCAGAACGTAGGGGTTGGAGGACGTTATATACAGGACTGTGCCTTCACCACCTATGCAAATAGTTTTAAGCCAATGGGTTTAAAAAAAACAGTACAGAGTATCATTTTGTTGATCAGCAGTTGATCAGTTCAAGAGTTGATCAGTTAAAGAGTGCGTTTCTTGGGTTCGGAGAGTGTGTGTGTGGGTTTAGTGACAGATGCATGAGGCTTCCTCGCCATTGAGAGATGTGCCTGACAGCACCACAAAGCCTTGATGAACTGAGGGTCATGGCTGAGGTCAAGTGGACAGATGAGGGCCTTTGGAGTAAAGAGTATTAAATCCAGCTATGCTAACACTCTCTGTTGTGCAATTAAGGCTCAGGCTGGAGATGAACCAAATGCCTAGTCAGTTTATGAAGATTCCACAGCTGTTTTTTAGTGTACAGTCACTCACTGGAGAGACATTTCAAAAAACCAGAAACCGCACAGACGCTAAACTAATTTATAATGGAAGTCAATGCGCAGATGCTTTCCTTCTATTATAGTCAGTTTAGAGTCAATGCTGCCCCTGTATATGACCTTTCTTTGACCTATGACATCATCATGGCCAAGTTTAATAAAACATAAACACAAATTAAATGTTAATTCAGAACCTTATTATAACTACTAAACTAAACGTTTGATTATTAAATACAAAATACTTTGTCAAAAATACAAAATAAAAATATAAAAATGGCTGTAACTGTGTCCATTTGTCCATTGACTTCTATTATAAGTGAGTTTAGAGAGTCCCTTTAAAACATTTGTCCATTGACTTCTATTATAAGTGAGTTTAGAGAGTCCCTTTAAAACATTTGTCCATTGACTTCTATTATAAGTGAGTTTAGAGAGTCGCTTTAAAACATTTGTCCATTGATTTCTATTATAAGTGAGGTTAGTATCCCTTTAAAACATCTGTCCATTTACCCCTATTATAGTGAGTTTAGTGTGTCTGTGTGTTTTCTGTTTTGAAGTTACTGTCTGTGGTAACCGAGCGTCCTCTACAGATACAGCAGAAACACTGGAATATCCCTTTAATCCACCCTGGTGGGGGAACAGGGTGTACAGAGATGGACAAGAGGACGTATTGATCGCAAAAAAAGACACCAAGTATAGCCAGTGTGTGTCCAGTTTCAGTGTGTTTCTGTTTTCTTTCACACACAACAGATGACCATCTGTGAACTGTAGCTCTGGACATGTGTTCAGTCTCAGATATTGTCTGTGTGTCTGTGTGTGTGTGTTGAGTGAAATTTATGGGACTGTTGCCTTCTTATCTGTCCAAAGGATCAAAATGCATATTTTTATCGACAAATATCCTTTTAATAATATTGGTAAAAACAAATAATGGAAGCCGAGGCTTAATTGGATTTGCCGCAATAGACTGTTTCGCCTCTTTATGAGCACCGATAGTTAAATAAAAGCAGCATGTGCTAAGACCAGCCACACAGCAGGAGGTTTTTTTTGGTTTGTTAAATAATTACTAGCAGTGCAGGTGTCTAAACCTTAGCAGTGAGGGCTGATATAAAAGCTGTGTTCAATCAAACCGTGACAAATGGTAGATGACACTGATTATAGAGTCAAGAAGAGTTTCCAAGTTATGGATGGATTCACACAAGTAGAGAGACTTAAGAATTTGTCAGTGCAAGAGAGAACACTGGTGACGTAGTGCTGTGCAGTGAACTAGTTCTCATAGAAGCTTGTTAGATTCTTCTGTAAAAAATATGCCATTCTGGAATATCTTTGCACACTTACAGTAAATTGTAATGATGCACAGCTTGACCCATAACCCACAGGTGCCAGTAAGCTTTTCAGTAAGTTACCCATGAGTACCTATTATTAGTAGCACTCATACTCATACTAAGTTACCCATGAGTATCTGTACCTGTATGTAGGTTATCCCTTCAGTTTGAGACAATATGGCTTCGAATCTCAAATTATTATCAGGATGGGTTTGAGTTGTTATTTAACAATTATTTTGGTTGCTCAGGCGAGTATGGGTTTTAAAATACCCTGATACTCATATCTGGAGTACACACACATTTTTCATCACTAACACTCACACATATAGAGTTTTCTCGGATCCTTTCCAGGCCATTAAACTCCGACTGCAGCGATTCGTGTTGCATTAACTCTGCAGGCGGGAATGTGTGTCAGGTTAGATGGACGAAGCCTCTGAGATGATAGTGGACGTGTGTGTGGGGTGGTGACCCCGGACGGATGGTGTTTTTCACGAGACCCGATGTGGAAATGCTCCGGTGAAAGATGACCGGGGTGTTCTTGCTTTGACTCAGCAGCAGAGTTGAATAAAACATGGATCCTCTCACACAGCAAAGTGCACTTCCGAGCGCCAGCACGCGGAAGGACTCACGTGCACTCGTGCTGCCGGTAAAAATAGACCCACTCTGGTGAGGAGAGACCCCTCCTAAATAAAGGGAATGGACAGAAAGAGGCGTTCCCATGGCAGAAGCTTGACCTAATTATAATATCTATATTAGATTCCAATTAAAGCGATACTTTGGTACGAAGCTAAAAAAGTAATAAAAGAGATCCTCTAAAATATCCAAATAACAATAAAAAAGAATTAAATTAATATTCTGTTTAGGTATATTTCTTCAAAAAATAGCTTTTTTATACTATAATAGCTGTGTTTGCCTTTCTAAATGAAACATATCTAAATGAAATTTTACAGATATGTTTTTTTCGTGAAACTGCAAGACCTTTGACAGCTGACGCTTGTTCGGCCGCTCTTCCCACGTTTGTTGTGCGTCACGTTTCCACCAGTGGCTCGTGAGTGAGGGAGCACGGCTCTTTTCTCCTCCGTTTGTCCCCGCCTCCTCCTTCTCCCTCTCCTTCTCCACCAATGCCCTCTCTTGTCCTGACCCAGCCTGTCTCAGTGATTACTGTACTGATGGAGAAAATACAACACAGACTCCACCCATCAATAATTCACACCCAGAAACTGAATAAATTGTTGGTGGAGCTGCAGGAACTCTGGCGAGGGTCGGGAGAATGTTTGGGCCGTGCCACTCTGACGAACATGCCAGAGTTGGAACCATGCCAGTTTTTCAAATTACCTCCAAGTAGAAGTGTGCCCAAAATTTGGCCTGGGTTCAGGTCGTTAGCAAAGTAATACTTTACTGGGTTGTGTTGGGTTTGAGTTGGGTTCAGGTTGTTGATTAAGGAATACATTACTGGGTAGTGTTGAGTTCGGGTCGTGTTCAGGTCGTTGATAAAGGAATACATTACTGAGTAGTGTTGAGTTCGGGTCGGGTTCGGGTCGTTGATAAAGGAATACATTACTGGGTAGTGTTGGGTTCGGGTCGGGTTCGGTCGTTGATAAAGGAATACATTACTGAGTAGTGTTGGGTTCGGGTCGGGTTCGGGTCGTTGATAAAGGAATTCATTACTGAGTAGTGTTTGGTTCGGGTCAGGTTCAGGTCGTTGATAAAGGAATCCATTACGGGGTAGTGTTGAGTTCGGGTCGGGTTCAGGTCATTGATAAAGGAATACATTACTGAGTAGTGTTGGGTTCGGGTCGGGTTCAGGTTCTTGAAGGAATAGTTTATTGGGTAGTGTTGGGTTCGAGTTGAGTTTGGGTCGTTGATAAAGGAATACATTACTGGGTAGTGTTGGGTTCGGGTTGGGTTAAGGTCATTGATAAAGGAATACATTACTGGGTAGTGTTGGGTTCGGGTTGGGTTTGGGTCATTGATAAAAGAATACATTACTGAGTAGTGTTGGGTTCGGGTCGGGTTGGGGTTGTTGAAGGAATAGTGTATTGGGTAGTGTTGGGTTTGGGTCAGGTTCAGGTCGCTGATAAAGGAATACATTACTTTTTTTTTTTTTTGTTTGTTTTTTTTTTAAACCTGTCGTGTCTGGCATCTTAGCAAACAGATTATGAAGCTGGGTGCCTTGGTGTGCCAGACACC
>JBBJLR010074625.1:0-10875 GCA_037577145.1 Brachypetersius gabonensis
CTCTCTCATCCTCTCTCTCTCTCTCTCTCTCTCTCTCTCTCTCTCTCTCTCTCTCTCTCTCTCTCTCTCTCTCTCTCGTGTCCTGTTGGTTTTGGTTTTGTTTTCTGTTGGTTTTTCTGTCCACTGCTCTGTCATTATGTCCCCA
This sequence comes from Brachypetersius gabonensis, assembly GCA_037577145.1. Classification (NCBI taxonomy): domain Eukaryota; kingdom Metazoa; phylum Chordata; class Actinopteri; order Characiformes; family Alestidae; genus Brachypetersius; species Brachypetersius gabonensis. The sequence goes on from JBBJLR010074625.1 coordinate 146, forward strand.
TCCCTCTATTCCTCTGTTGTAATATTTCTTTCTGTCCCCCCCCCCTCACACACTTTTTCTCCCTCCCTCTCTTTTTTTCTTTACTCCTCACTCATTATTTCTGTCCCTCTCCCATTGCTGTCATTATGTCTCTGTCTTTCCACTTTGTGATTATTCTATTCTCTCTTTATTGCTCTGCCATTATTTCTCTCTCTCGCTGTCTCTCTCCTCTCTCTCTCTCTCTCTCTCTCTCTCTCTCGCTCGCTCTCTTGCTGTTCATTTTTTTTAATCTGCTTATAAATGTGGCCAGTACTTTTCTGACTGCTTCTTGGATTTATCTCCCTTGGTTTCTGCCACTCTCTCACTCTCTCCCTCTTTCTACCTGTTTCTCTTTCTCTCTGTCTGCTGCTCTGTTTGTGTTTGCCTAGTATCTTTTCTCCCTCGCTGTCCATGTTTTCTTTACCTTTTTCTCTTGGTCTCAGTGTTTCCATTAGAGTGTGTCAGTCTTTTGCTTTCTTCTCTCCCTCTCTCTCTCTCTTTCTCTCCATCTCTATCTCTCCCTGTCTCTCTCTCTCTCTCTCTCTCTCTCTCTCACACACACACACACACATACACACACTGGCTTACTTTCTCCATTTTCTCAACCTCTTGCTTTCTTTTTTTTTTGTTCTCGTTCTTGCTCTCTCATTAATTTCTCCACTTATCTGTTTCTCTCTCTTGCTCTCTGCTTTTCTACTATTCCTTTTCTGTCAAAATTACATTTTCTCATTGTCTTGTTTTTCCTCTGTTGTTCTCCCACTGTCCCAATCTCTCTTTCTCACCCCATCTCTACTTCTATTTCTCTCTCTCTCTGTTTCTGTTTATCTGATCTATCGGTCTGTCTTGCATTTTTTCTATGTCTGTATTCCTCTCTTTACACACACTGCCCTCTCTCTCTCTCTCTCTTTTTCTCTCTTTCTTTTTTTTCTCTTTAATTTCAAGCAGTAGCACAGTGATGAGTTCTCTGTACTGCTTGTGGTCCTGCAGCATGCTTTTGGGGGTCTCTGCTAAAATGCCACCACGGACAGAGCTGCCGGCTGCCGGGGGGCTCCCAGTCGACTGCTGTGTCGATGTGTGAAAGCGCTGAAGCACAGCGGACCCTCATAAAGCCTCTGCTGGCACCTCGTAGATGAGAAGAGGCATTCACGAGGCGCATTCAGAGCATGTGTGAGTGTGTGTGTACTCCCTCATGCCCTGTTAAGCGTCCGGCATGTTTCAGCACTATAAAGCATGTAGTGCATGTCGGCAGAGCGAGCCGCCTCTGAAATCAATTCCCATACATGGCAGAAAATTACTCTCAGCCCTCTCTGAGCCGGAATACTGAAAAATTGAGATCACGTTTATTTCCATGCATTAGGAATCTGCAGGAGTTATAGGAAACTGAACCTGGTACAGACTGTGTGATTTAAAATTTTTGCTCAAATGTTTTTTTTTCCTCCAGAAGCATCTTTTATTCATGGCTTGTATTGTACTACTGGCCAGAACAGCACAGCCTCCAGGCATAATGGGAAAAAAAAGGTTAAACAGGTGTTGGAGTTCAGAGTTTGCTGTCTGCACAATGTGATGTGCATCATCAGCATTGACCCGTCTTTCACACCTCACTCATCACCCCATAAACCAGGCTTTAGGCTAACTATTCACTTATCACTCCTAAGATCTATTATTCAGTAACTGCTATACATGTTCAGTTACTACGAGGGCCACACTGCATATTGTTTGTGAACTGTTAAGGCAATATTGACATGTGTAATAGCAATATAACAGCAAACTCTAAGCACTAAATGTTTTATTGTGTGCAATCATGGATGACTTTTTTGGTAAGTGGGCAAATTGAAGCGTTCATGTGATCCAAAAATCTCTTTGTTCAGAGGTTTGAGGTCTAAAATGCTCCTCCAGGACCGCTGTAGCTCAGTTTGGAAAATTATTACTGTAATTGCTGAAAAACCAACAAACTGCCAGCTGAACATCATTGATTGCTGTTAACAGGCTCCCTTTACAAGGTATACACTATATTCTCTGTAACTGGACTATATTCTGCTCTCATCAGAGAGAGATGATGATCTCAGCAGATTGTTAATAGGTGAACAGGTTGCATCAGGAATACAATTTTAGAGGTGAAATATTACTGTGAGCAAACGAGCAGTTTGTCTTGTTACATTATTACTGTTTTGTCAATGCCTGCTGAGGACGCTCCAGTGTGTACTGTTATACATATCCACAGTGTTCATACATGCAGGATTGTGGGGTAAATGAGCCATTTTTTACATATGCTGTCCTCTAAGACCAGTGGTTCCCAACCTGGGGTCCGGGCCCCCCTTAGGGGGGCGCTAGAGATCCCAGGGGGTGCGTGAAATTTTGTCTGCACTGAGGTTACCAAAATTAAATTTGTACGTATTAAATTCATAAAATCCCAATATCTGAGAAACATAAATGTGTATGGTATGAGAACAAAAACCTACAATCGCTGTTTATTTTTTGCCAAAACTTTTTTTTATTCTTTTTGTGCGTCTACGCGGGTAGGAGTTGGGGTTGGGGGGACCTGGCTTGTCTTGCACACAGGCAAGTGGGGCTTCAAAGAAAAAGGTTGGGAACCACTGCTCTAGGCAAGGTAAAATGATACAGAGGTGAGGAGAAATTAAGCCATTCGCCATTATTTCCGAATGTCTCCTATAAATGGGACACATAAATGTAAAATCTGTGACAATGGGCAATGTATATATGATTTCTCAAAAGCCCAGTTAGGGGTAAATTGATCTGAGGTAGTGGGTAAATTGAGCCACCTGGAGGTAAATTGAGCAGTGTACTTTTTACAGTATAAACCTGGGCGTAACTGATTATATATACAGTAAACCTCGCTTATCACAGGGTTACGTTCCAACAGCACCGGCGTATAATGAAAAACCACTGTGTTGTGATGTGGTAAAACAAATGCCAATAAATGCCAATATAGTGTAAACACTAAACATATCCCCAAATATACTTATTTTAAACACAGCTTAATGAATTACCCTGAAAGAAAATGTAAAGGTAAACCCATATCCGTACTGTACAGTTTACACTGAACTCTTGCAGGATGTAAAATACAGATGTTAGTCTTGTATAGACTGTACTGTAATTAATGCATACAAGTTTTCTTTGTTTTTCTTTAGCAAGAAGAATTAAATAACGTTCTCGGATTGGTTACTTTCAAATCTGAGTAGAGGTGACTGTGACGTCCAGGCCTTGTCCTCCATGTCCCCTCGTCCGCATGCTGGTGGTTTATATTTGGGTGCGGCACTGAGCAGCAGAGGCTCTTTCCGTTCAGGTGTCTGATTGTCTTGCTAACCGCTGTGTCCAACATAAAGAAACAGCGCAAGGATGAGGGGTCGTGGCAGATGAGGCCCAGATGCCACAAATGCAAAAAGATGTGGACGATATCTGCAGTTTCTGCGAATGTGCGAGGATTTCAGCGAACAATTAATAGTTCAGTCCTCAGAAAAAAAATATGCGAGAGACTGAAGTCGCGACTGCTGAACCGCAATTTAGTGGGGATTTACTGTTCCACTATGTCCACTATGTACATGTACACATACATATATAGGTTATATATACACATATTTGCATACATATAAAAATGCCTATATTTATATATTTTTGTATTAGTTTTTAAGTGTACTTTTCCTTTTATCTTGTCTAGATTTTAATCTATTGTTTTGCTGCTCTTACCTCTGTACTGTCCACTTTCTTCTGTAACAATGCAAATTTCCCACTTGTGGGACTAATAAAGGTTTATCTTATGCACAAACAAATGGCAAAACCGAATTTTACCAAATAAAGACACAGTAAAACTGCATAATGGGAAAAGAATATGTTTCTTGCCTGTTAAAGGCCTCAGGGGTCTTTGTTTAAGCTACAGTTGGCATCGAATGCAAATATCTAACACTGGTAGCTTGGCACGAACAACACTGCAGATTTCCATCTAGGAGATAATGGAAATCAGCTTTATGCTAGTGACTAATCAGACAGCAAAAGAATACTAATAAGCTTGTGCTTTATTTTACTCTCTGTTACATGTCTGTTGTTCCTGAGACTAGCAGTTGCACGCTCTTGCTTGAACTAGTTGAAAAAACACAACTGTGACTGTCACCTAGTTTCAGTTTTAGATAATAACCATTTCATTTTGACGACACAGCTGTTTTTACATGATATTTCTCCAGATTATAAGGAAACCACCCAGTCAGTGATTTATGAATATAAAAATAAAAACACTATGCTGCTAATGCACGTAAATTCCAAGGATGTCATGCATGTGCCAGTATTAGTCACTGGAGTGCATCTTTACTACATTAAAAGTTATATCTTAATCACAACATGCAATGTAATGGCAATTCACATTTTGCACATATTCTACAGCTCTAGTCACTATTTAAAAACACAGATGTAAGTTATGTAGTGATCAGAGCGAAGAACTGAAGTTTAGACACACAAATGTGTCCCTTATAGTTTAAAGGGTGGAAATCAATAATTTAGTTGTGTCAAATGAACTTCCTCACGTTGCTTTGCATGACCCTCCCTTGATCTGAAAACACCAAGGTCAAGCTCACACACACATGGGTAGTTTTTTCGATGCGTTTTGGCCTTCAGTCCATAATAAATGATGTAACAAGGCCTGATGAAGCGCTGTGTGTGCAGTAGTGGGGTCATTACAAATGTATCTGCATTGCAGATCAATACCGATTGATCAGTGTTTAATGGGCCAGGGTGAAGCAGTGTTTGTCGGTGGGAATGGACTTCACTTTGGCTTACTGACAATTTTATGCAGCAGCTTTACAGAGAAATGTGTCTAGTGTCTAAGCCACCTGTATCCGGCTCTGGTCCGGGAGGGTCACTGTCATTCATGGTTTGGTGAATCCCTGGTTAAACACACCGGATTGGGATTAGTAGGAGCGTGTCTACGGGTAAATCTCTAAACAGTGCTGGACTTGGGCCCTCCATACCTGAAAAGGCCTACTTCAGAAAGATGAACACAGATAGATGTATTGGAAAGGGTGTTAGTTTTTCAGATGTGTGACAAATTAAAGGATAAAATAGAATAAATGAATGGAGAAACGAGTGCAGATGATTCCTGACAGGTGTAGAAGAAAGCAATTAACCTAACTATGCTCTGTGCCTTGTGTAAAATTGCCAAACAGGCGTAGTTGACCTTAGTTTTAAATGACAATGACAGGAAAAAGGATATAAGTGGCTTTGAAATGATCAGGGTATAAGTGGCAGGAGCTCGTCTGGATGGTGTTTAGAAACAGTGACATGCATTTGTATGTAAAAACATCAGTAAACAAGTTTGGGAATTGCTTAAAACACACATCCAGTGAGTGCGATATAAAATGATAAATGAGCAACACCTGCAGAACATGGCCAGACTGTGCTAGCTAGAGCTGTATATATATCTATACAGAGGGATGTTTTAGTTGAGCTGCAGAGCATAAGCCCCCACATCTCAGAGTTCAGTGGTCAACAGTGGTTAACATCCACAGGCACTGGTTTACAGAGATGTGGTCACATGAGTCCTTCACCGTATTCTCCAATAGTGGGAAAGTGCATGTGTGGTGGATGCTAAGAGAACGATTTATGCTTGACCCGTAGATTGAGGGCTCTGTTATGCTGTGGGCAGCATTTTTCTGGCATGGTTTGCATTTACTTGTTCCCTTATAAGGAAGTGTTACTGTAAATCAATGCACAGTTATGCTGACCGATTTCTGATTTCCCTCCAGTATAGTTGGGTTGTAGAATCTATGTCAAGGCACACTGAAGGTGTTCTGGTCAAACACCAAAACTATTTAGATTCCTCTTTCATTTTTCATCCTTATGAATGTTACCATTGATTTAATAATTAAATATGCTTTTGTAAATAATTGCAAAGAACACATCATTTTTGAATGTTTACTTATAAAGGCATTTAAATATATAGAGCAAGAGACAAGACCTAGAAAGACCTCTCTATGAGAGTTTCTCCTGGTTATCAAGGATAGTTCCTTCAGTCAAATGTTACCAGCTTTAATAGGATTTATAATGGAACTACGGTTAGATGGAAGTTCACCCTGGGTGTGCTGATACTTAAAGCATCAGCATTATGCTGAGGTTGTTTGGTAATAAAAAAAACCATATAATAATAATAACAGCCACTACTCATGTTTTCAAAATGGCGTCACATGCAAATGAGCGTAAAGAACAAAAATGAACTAATTTCTCGAGTTTTTGACTGTTTTATACCGGTTTTATTGTTCTATACAGATTTTACTAACAGATTCGGATTTCGAAGGGTTAAACCAAACTGTGTTGGACTCCAGGATCAAAGCTGGACGCCCTTGGCTTGAACGCTAGCTCCTAGAAGATCACAGGAGTGCATGGTGCTTGCTCTCTCCACACATGCCTTGTCACGCCTAATGCGGCGTGATGTTCGGCACGGCTGGATCCTGCTGTCAGGCGAAGTCATGGGCCAGCTGAGTGATGTGCTACTGTCTTGGGCTAACATGATGTTCGTGGCCGAAGGCCAGTGGAGAAAGTCAAGGCCTTAGGCCACCACTAGAAGTGATTAGCCAGCCATTTGGAAGGTGCTAAAGGGATTTTCACATGTCACACTAGCAGGTCCAGCAGCTCTTCCTCTGCAACACAGGGATGCAGTTCAGAGCCCAAAGCTGCTTCAGTGGAGACATGTCGGCCCTGACATACCGGAATCGACAGTACTGACAGCAAGAGTTGTGACAGGCAGCAATACCGCATGATGGCGAAGCAAAGCCACACGTGACACCCTCAGCAATCTCACACCACACTGCAGTAAAGTTTAAATAAATGTCAAGTTCAAATAACTTTCATGTCTTACACATTTCACATGAAGTGTGTGGTGCGCTAAGAGCTGTTGGAGAGGGACAGGCAAGGTTACTTTCAAAATGCGTTCCAGGGCAGATAGCTTGATTAATGGCATGATTAAACGGTAATAATTCTGTAAAATCTCTTAATTAGTATTGTTTCTCATCAGCAGCCATGTTTTGTTGTAATTTATGGGTTACTTTTTTTTGTGTTAGAGAGCAAACCGGAAACCTGTTCTTATCGTTTTCCCCAAGAGGATTCAAATGGCATCTTGCCAACCGTGCCCTTGTTGCAGATGTTGCTGTGGTCTGATTAATGTGATTACTGCTCATTTTCATCAGGTGTGAGCCACCACAGTTATCTCTTTTCCTGCCGCCTGTATTCCATTACTTTCTAGGAACTGAATTGCACATTGATCCACAGACTTGAGCTGATTACTATCTGTGATAAAAAAGAGCATTTTTTATTTCCTCAGTCCTGTAAGCAGTGCTTTTATCCGAAACAGTCTGACACTGCAGGATTTCAAATATAATGCGTTGTTAATGTCATTATTTGGTAGATGAAAAATGAGAATGTGAAAAAAAAAAAGAAAAAAGAAAAAAGAAGAACGTGGAGTTCTCAACAGATCAGACAAGTTTCGGTCTTAAATTTTAAAAATAAAACTGTAAATGTAAAATTTGAGTAGGAATTTAGTAAAAGAGTCAACAGATTATCCAAAACTGAGACCACATTTGGTCTGTAATATTGTTCTTTTAGCAGTTTATAATCCTGTTTACACCGGTTGAGTATTAGGATAAGGTTTATCCACATATGAGAAACTTTAAATGCACACAAGATGTATTTTAAACAGGTATAAACCTGCTCGCAGCACACGAGGTTGCTTGATATGCAGATGTTATAGAGTAAATACATTTTGACAACCAAAACCCCTCCCAATGCTGTTATCAAGATTTCCCCTGCTGTTCTGATTATGGGGGTGAGACCCCTCCAGTGCTGGCATCGCTTAACAGAAGCATTATTACTTTTCAGCCCACTTTGCTCATGGTTAGCTTAAATTAACCTTTGTCATTTTTTTTTTCACTATACCTCTACAAATCTTCCTACACATATGGTTAAAAATGACAGTGATGCAGGGTTTCTGCTATTGTTTTTTAGTAAACCTGACAGCAGGTGTAATAAATGAGCAATGCCGTGCAAAGCTGTGATTTTCTTTTGAACAAAACTGGAAAATGGAGAGAAACTCTGGCTATTGGTTATTGTATATGAGCTGATTTGCATATTACACACCACATAGCAAGCCAGTTTTAATCTGAGGAGCCAGAGATGCATTTGAGTGCGAAGTGGGATATCAGGTTACAGTCCAGACACCAATTGAATGAACCAACCAGGTGTAATATTCATTAATGTGTGTGCAAGTAAAATAAAGAAATTTACGATGCCAAAACACATTCATGCATCATTTATATATTTCAAAGCAAAAACATTCATACAGGGGCGCCAGATGCATTTGTATTGTGGGGGGGGGGTGCAACGCTCTACATCTCGCTTGTTGTCCGGGAGGGAAAAAGTGAGGGGCACGAAACAAATGATTTTGAAAAGTGGGGGGCACGTCCCCACCTGCTATAATGGTTCTGGCGCCATGAGCTCATGTCAGCCTAGCCATGAATGTTCTATTAATACATACAGGGAGGACTGCTGATTCATGAAAACTGTAAGCATCCATAAATTAAGCTGAAAGAGTTTAGCAAATAAGAAATAAACTGGAATGCACTTTGTGTTTGTAAGTAGAAGGGATTTTGTTTTATTATAAGTTTAATTTGATGAGTCTTGACAATGTTGGCAAGTTTGGATACATTTTTCACTTGAACAAAATGCAATAAAGGTGCCACAAAATATATTTTGGCATCATTTCATTACTTAAACAACAGTGCATATTGATTATGAAACCTACTTTAAAAGGTACAACAGAATAACATTAACCTCCTTTTAAATGGAACAGTTGTTATGGGTTTCTGGTAATGCTTCATTAAACATCTACTGAGCCAAAGCATCTCATAATCAGGAAGTGTGTCAGTAACCCAGTTCATAGACACAGCAAATTCATCTCTTGAACTAGGGTCCCCTGCAGATTCAATCCATGCATTCAAAGGCAATCAAAACCAGTGTAAAAACATCCGCCTACGCAGCCAGCGTGTATCGTAAAATTTCCCTCTCCGACGGAAACCAGCCACTCGCCCTGGCCGTATAAAAGCCCATCTGAGGCAATTTACAGCAAGCCAGTTTTGCTCTGATGATCAGATTACACCCATTTCAACTGGCAATAAAGTCAAGTCAAACGTTAAATGGACTTAATATGCTTTTACAGAAGATTTTATTGTGATACCCTATCAGATTAAGACACCAATAAAATGTCAGAAGGTACATGGGCAGAAACCCATTATATTTTACCTCTCCCCTTTATGTATACTCTACATGTCCAAAAGAATGTAGACAGTCTCTGTAAATAGTGGATTTCTTTGCTTTAAGCCACAATTGCTGTTATCAAGTAAATACAATCAAACATGCCAGGCAATCTCCCTGGACAAACAGTAGAAAGTCAAAGAGGTAAATTAAGAAAGTCCAGTAACTTTTAACAGGGCAAAGTCATCATTCCAACAAGTTATATTTCTACCATGCTGAAGCCACCTTGGTCCACAGTTTGTGCTGTTGTTGTGGAATAAAATATATAGAATATACATAAGCTCAGGGCTGTAGTGCAAAGCATATAGCATACAAACCATCTTTCCTTGAATACTACACAAAATACTGAGTTCCCTGGAAATAACAAAGGTAGGTGTTTGTGAAGAGCTTCATGAATTGGGTTTCCATGACAATATTCCATTGTATAATTCAGACAACTATTAAACTCTGGAGTACTGGAAACACATTCTCAGGAATGATGAATCACAGTCTACCATCTGTGTGTATGATGGATGAATCTGGATCTGGCAGATATCTGAATACATTGTGCCGAATGTGAAGTTTGGCAGAGGAGGAATAATGGGCTAGGACTGCTTTTAAAGGTTTAGATATGGTTTGCTTTGTTTAGTTTGGGGTGGATGAACTACACTGGCCTCACTTCAGTCTGATTGAACACCACTGGGATGAACCAGAAATCCAACAGTGTGCTAGACCTTATCATTAGTTCCTGACCTCACTAATGCTCTTGAGGCTGGAGTTAACACCTGGAACAATGATAGAACTTCTTTCCAGAAGAATAAACACTGTTACAGAAATAAAGGAGGGATTAACAGCACAGTGCCCAGAGTTTTAAAAAGAATTGTTTAACAAGGTCATATATATGCAATGTTTGGGTGTATAGATGCGAGTAGACCAGCTGGGTCATCCACTTCTCGGCTTAACAAGATATGCATAAATAACCTTTGCATTATTGCCAAGATTCATAAGGTGGGAGGGTAGTGACATGAATTTCAGTCACGACAGGCTCTTTTTAACAGCTGCAGGTGCAGTGGTGGGCAGAAGAGATGTGTAATAACTCCCCTCTCCTCCTCGCTTTTAGCTTAATTGGCATACTGGAGTATGCTCAGACACAGAAGTGTGCTGCTAGCTCAAAAAAACGACTAGAGTGACTATATTGTACAATAGCTTGCAGTCATTTTCAAAAGCACCCGCATATAGTGAAAAACCGGATTGTTTTGTTTTGGTAAAAAATGGCCTAAAATTGTCTATTTTTAAAGTGTAAACCCTAAATAAGCCCCCAAATATGCTCCCAGAACACTTTAATTTTGTGTTAATGTGTTAAACTCAGTTTAATGCTTTACCCATAAAGAAAATGTAAATAAACAAGCAGAATCAGAAAACTATAT
>JBBJLR010074644.1:0-10873 GCA_037577145.1 Brachypetersius gabonensis
TTTTTTTAGAAAAAGTAAGCAGTAGGAAAGGGACATAGTTAGTAACCAAAGTGCTGCTTGAAAAGGTGGGTCTTCATAGCACAGACTGCTATTCTGTTGAAAAAGACTTATTGCTGTGGCTACATTTGGAATGATGTGGTATTTAGCCCCTTTGATCACACGAGACTGTAGCTTAATTTGCATTTTGTGCCAGCATATTGAAAGTAAATTAAATCATGGTTTCTCTTTCTCCCTCGCTCTCCCTCTATCTCTCCCTGTCATCCATCCATCACTGTGCAAAAGTCTTAAGCCATCCTTCATTTCTTCATATTTTGCTTTGTTGGTGCAGAAATACTATTTTCTGCCTGTCAAACTGTTTTATCTCTTGGAGTATTGAGTAGATTTAATTTAAAAACTGGAAACATGAGCTTTACTGCCAACAGGCTGCGAAGTGCCTAAAATACAAGGGGTCTAGATAAAGGCGTTTCAATCACTCAACATTCAGCACCACCAGTATACTGATCACTGCCTGATTATCTGGAATCATCTGCTCCCGTTCCTTCACTGGTTCAGGACTTAAGCTTGATGTGCTTCGTTATGGTTGAACGATTTATCCACTGGCCACTGTGTGGCTTAGCAAACAAAAAAAACATTCCTCTGAAACTGGTCAGGTTCAGGGACTGGACTGATTTGAGGGCCTTTAAAATGATTGAGGAGGCTAGAAGAGCTGTTCCTCAAGACTACATAAAAATACAAGATAGTGTAGCTCTTTGGAAGTCAGTTATCTTGAAATGAGGGATCAAGACTTTTGCACAGTACTTGTGTGTGTGTGTGTGTGTGTGTGTGTGTGTGTGTGTGTGTGTGTGTGTGTGTAAATATAATTAGAGTCAAGTATATTCTGTTAATGAGATAATAATCAGCCTTTTTGTGGAAGTGAGTCATGGCACAATTAACAGAGATTTCCGAGGACCGCAGATAATGAACTGCTGATCCAGGCTGGAAAAGATTACAACTCTCTAAAGAGTGGTCAACCAACAATGTTCACTCCAAGAGCAAGGTGTGTAATAGAATTCACAAATGGAACCCAAGGTAACATTTAAAGGCCTTTCTCACACACTAATGTTAAAGTTTATGAGCCCATCGTCAGGGGAACACTGCTCCGGATCGGTGTGCATTGAAGGGTTGCACTACATTCTGAAAAGAACATTGCTGTCCAGCAATAGTTTGCTAAAGGCTATGAGAAAAATATATTTTATGGATGGATGACAAAACAGAACATTTTGATTTAAATGGGAATCATAATGTCTGGAGAAAAAAACCTGTATTCCAGCATAAGAACCTCATCCCATATCATGGTTTGGGCCTGTTTTGGGCTTCTGCGCTAGAATGGATTGCCATTGTTGATGGAACAATAAATTCTGAATTACACCATCAAATTTTAAAGGAATATATGAGGACCATCTGTCTGTGAACTGAATGTTAAGAGAAAGCGCAGCAAGAAAACGAAACACAAGTTGTTTTACCAAATAGTGGTAAAGAAAACGTATTGGAATTGCCAAGCCTAAATCTGGACCTTAATTCTGTTTATGCAAATGTTGGGGAAAGAGTGGATGGAAACCTGCCAGCATTCCAGATTTGAAGCGGTTGTTAATGGCGGAATGGACCAAAATTCCTCCTAGACGATGTTCCAATATGCAGAATGCTAGACCATTTTTCTTAACTAGAAAACTGCAAGAAAACTAATATTAGCTCACACTGTGGATTCAAACTTGCGATCTTCTGATTCAGAGGCCAGTGCACTACCGGCTACTAGCATTAGAACCATGCCCATATTTCAAAAACTGTAAGTATCGAAGAGCCGCCAAATTGAGGTATAATAATAATAATAATAATAATAATAATAATAATAATAATAATAATTAATAATCATCATTTCTGATGCAATTGCACTAATAAATAAATTGCCATGTGTAATATTTATCTTATTTTACTAATTTGGTCCTCTTTATCTACTGCAGAAAATCTGCAGAAACATTTAAGATGGTTCCCAAGCACTACTGTAGTTGCTGATCTGTTAGCCACTATATTAGTGCGCTAAGGCTAATTACTTTTACGCTATGTTAGATTGATTCCAAATATTAATTCTGTCAAAATGAACAGAAAAAGATACGCATATTCTCTCTTTTAAGTAGGCAGGGAGGCATCAACATTACAAAATCAGTAAAAGAGTAAAACTCCTTTAGGTAATTTATTTTATGTGTCTTTGTAAAGTCTTACAGATGCTACTTAGAAAAAATACTTTTTCAGTATGAACTGTGCATCCCAGTGTTGCCGTTGTGTAGTGTAACATTCCATATTTTCATTTTCTTAATGTCCTATTAATCAAAACTATGAGAAAAGAAACAGGTCAGAAATGTGTTATGTAAACATCGGGCTTGACCCTCCCTCTGAGAGGAAACTTATTGGACTTGGAAACCAGTGTGGAGACACTGCATATCCCAGCTGCACACACTCCACCAAGACACCTACCTCATAAAACATCTTTAGGTCAGATTTGACCTTCGGTTTGCCTTAAAGATGTTTAAGCAATGATCTGTTGGGGGGAAAGAAAAATCAACAATGGTTCCAAAGAAAGAATTCTACCATGTTCATTGCAACTTCCTGTTAGTTCCAGCATTTCAACAAGGAAGCTAGTGGAGGAGGAGGGGTCTACAGATAACAACCACTGTCCCAACTCCCATGGAACTAGACAGTAATACAAGACTCATTTATAATATAAAGCATGGTGTGGGCATTGAGCAGTGTCTGTAATATTTTACCAGTTTTATTGCTCAACAGTCATAACAGCAGAACTTCAGACAGCTGTCCTACATCAGCCCATTACTCAGAGCAAGCAGGTGAACCTTCCCAGGAGGTAAAACAGCAGGTGGTTGTGCATCTGTTCTGTTCTAGACAGTTCTGCTTCTGAAATCTGATTGGGTAAACCAGAACTATTGTGAAACACATGATAAAAACATGACTGTGCACATCAGTTAAATTCTGTACTAAAACAGGAGTTCCACTTTTTAAAAGATTAATTCAATTGGTGAAATAAAACAAAAAATGGTCGCTGTGGCGACCCCTGAAGGAAAAAGCAGAAAGAGAAATAAGAAGGAGAAAGTGAAATAAAATAAAAAGTAATTCAGAGCGGTTGTTCTGATGATATGTACGGATACAAGCTCATTGTTCTAAATGTAATCGTCTATTAAATCTTTGTCCAGATTATACACTGTATGCACAAAAGTACCATGACCATTACACCAAAAGGAACTTTAATGACATTGGATTCAACTACATAGACTTTATTATGGAATTTGTCCCCCTTTGCAGCTATAAGAGTTTTTACTTTTCTTGGAAGGCTTTCCACAAGATTTTGGAGTTTCTATGGGAATTTGTGACCTTTCATTTATTCTGTGGAGCTTTTATGAGTTCAGACACTGACGTTGGACGAGAAGGCCTGGCTCCAGTTCATCTTAAAGGTGTTGGATGGGGTTCAGGTCGGAGCTCTTTGTGGGCGAGTCAGGTTCTTCCACACTGAACTTGTCCAGCCATGTCTTTATGGAGCTTGCTTTGTGCACTGGGGCACAGTCATGCTGGAATAGAAAAGGTTCTACCCTAAACTGTGTTCACATTGAAAGCATGGCGTTGTCCAAAATGCCTTGGTATTCTAAAGCATTAAGATTGGCCTTCACTGGAAGTAAGGGTCTGAAAAACAGATGTGTCCCAATACATTGGTCCACATAGTCTGCATAAACCGCAAAAGACATGTCGATTCAGTGCTTGTTTTAGGTAATAAATAAAGTATCTAAGTATCTATCTAGTATATTATGCTGAAGACATTGTGACTCCTGCTGCCTGCCACCACCACTGTAAAGAGTTGGGAAGGTTCTCTACAGGGAACCATTTCATATCAAATTGCTCTGAACGACATAGGCCGAATTTTTTAAAAATCTATAAGGCATTGTGCTGTTCCTGGAGCGATCCTTGCTGGTTTCTGGCAGTAGCCCTGTGTGTATGTGTCACAGCTTCTATTATCTGTGGTAAATTATTGTAACACACTAGCTCTCATGGTTTATTGCTTTATCAGCAGCACATAGAAAAGCTAGAAAAAGCATTGAGTTACTCATGTACAGCAGTTACCGCGCTACAATGAGGACGAGGCCACTTGAGTAATGCAAGGCAACGGTGCATTTTATGGGACTTTTACAGATCTTTCTGTGTGCCTTTGAGTTGTTTCAGTCCCTTCTCCAGCACACCGCCCTGGATCCTGATGCCCCTCCACGACTGTAAAAATTCCACGTCCCTTGGAAAGCGAAGAAAAGGCGAGGCAGGACACAGAGTCAACAGGGGTTTATAAAGAAACACATGTTTTCTGGAAGGTTCTGTCAAAGCCAGCTGTGCATACATCACCGTGAATGGCCACCAAGAGATGGTCTGTATATGAGAGAGAGAGAGAGAGAGAGAAGGCAGGGGAGGAGAGACTGTAAAAGATAAATGAGAAAAGAAGAGGGCCAGACAGTTATTGACACTGAAGAGGAGGGTGGGGGACGGAGACGGATTGGCAGGGGAGAAAGATGAAGGAGGGCCAGAGGAGAGACAGAGGACAGATGGAGACAGTGATAGGTTGCAGGGGTCAGGAGAGTTGACCCCAGAAAGGGACGCAGGGAGAATGATAGAGAAAGACAGAGAGACAGAGAGTGTCACGCTATCTGTTTTGGAGTCAACACATGCTCCGCTTGGGGCGGCCACTCCGGTGGGGGTCTCAAAGGTCAAAGTTTGGCAGGTGCCAGAGGGAGGGAGAAAGAAAGGAGCGCTGAGGTCAGGTGGAGAAAATCCAAACCACAGCATGAAAACAAGACAAAACAGAAGTGTTTAAAGAAATACAGGTGGGTTATCTGGCAGAAACAGAGCCTCACAATGTTTGGAGGCATTTCCAAAATATGATACGTACTTTTATATAAGGTTGGATTACCTGGAACAAAAAAGTATTAACAGTATTTTAAAATGGGATGAACAGAAGGATTTTTACCTCATTTCACCTAATATTTGGTATCAATTGCATTTTTGGTATAATCACATAAATGGTTTCAATTGCATATTAATATTATTTTGAAATGCTGTAAATGTATAGTATTTTAAAATGATATCAATATGTTTATTTAGTGTTTCTTGTACTAAATTACTGTTAAACTTTGTTAGATAAAATTAATCTGTACTATATTAAATTAACCAAGACTAATTCTGCTTTCTCTATAATGAAACAGTTGGTCAGGGTTCTTGATTCTATACTACAGCGGGATTTATCAGAATAAATAGGCGATTAATCTATTAATCACATAAAATGGTATAAATCCCTTATTGATATCATTTTGAAATACTGTAAGTGTAAAAATTAATTAAAAGTAATATCAACATTATCATGTTTATTTAGTGTTTTTTGCATGCTGACCTTTACTAAATCAAATTAACCAGGTCTAATTCTGTTTCTTCTGTAATGAAACTATTCATAAAATGATTAGAAAAGCATACTGAGACATAAGCAAATAATCTGTTACTCGCATATTTAGCATCAATCGCACCTTTGGTATTATTGCATAAAATGGTATTGATATCATTTCAAAATACTGTTTGTTTACAGTCAATATAAAGATTTATTTCGTTTATTTACTGTTAAAATGTACTAAATAAAATTAATCTGCACTCAACTAAATTCACCAGGACTAAATCTGCTCTGTTTGTAATGAAATACTGCAGCGTGATTTATCATAATAAATATGCAATTGATCTATTAATCGCATATTTGGTATAATTGCATAAAATGGTATCAGTTGTATATTGATACCATTTTTAAATACAATAAACCCCCGACGTTCCAAGAGCACTGGCCAAAAAATGTCTATTTTTATAGTGTAAACCCTAAATATGCCCCAAATATGCTCCCAAAACACTTTAATTGCATTTTAAACTCAGCTTAATACATTACCCTTAAAACATGTAAAGGTAAACCCATGTCTGTACTGTACAGCTTGCACTGAACTGCTGTCTCCCACAGTGTACAATACTCATGTTACACCTGTACAGACTGTACTGTAATTCAGGCACAGGCATTTTCTTTGGTATAAGCAGGTAAACACAGTAATACATTTATCTAATTTACAGAAATAAAAATACAGGGCTTTAAGAAGAACAAAACCAAAAATATGAGAACAATCAACGAAACACTCAGCAGCTCAGCAGCAAGGAGAAATAACTTTCTCGAATTGGCTACTTTCAAACCTCCCGTCCCTGAGTACAGGGGTATTTCACCATCCCAAGATGCCTCTCATTGTGTTTTCTGGAGAGTACCAATTCATATATAGTTATATTTTATAAATCTAGCTGAATTTATGTTAACATTTATGTTACAAAATTAGTAAATTATATTTTTCTTTATAATTTAGCACTAAAATGCACAAACAATTATATATTGCCATGAAAAAAGGGAAAAAATGCGGAGTATATCTTCACTTTCCGCGAATTTGCAGGGGTTTTTGTGAACTGTTATTAGTTAGGTTCTAAGAAAACATTTGAAGCCACAAGATCTGAAACCTGTGGGGATTTACTGTACTGTTCATTTATAGTATTTAAAACTAGTATAAACATTATCATTTTTACTGCATTTTTGTATCCTGTACTAAATGAACCAGGACCAATTCTGTTTCCTCGCTAATGAAACAGGGTTCAATGATGAAACTGATGAAAGCCACAATACGATGAGAAAAGCATTAAGTGACGCGATTAATTTGTTACGTTTTGATGTATCGCCCACCCCTATAACGTCATATTTGTATTATACAGTGGATCACATCTGATGGTTATTTTTATGCAACTGTATTTAACTGACTGAAAACTCATTCAGAAGACTATGGCCAGTTTCATGCACATGTAGAATCAATAATCCTTCAGGTTTGTTCTTAGCATCTACAGGCATTATGGGTTAGGTTAGAGTTGGAATGATATATAGGACCAGGGATGTGGTTCTCTAATCTACATTTTACCAGAATAAGGAATGATATTACCTAAATTATCCATTTAAATAAAACTTCATAACCATCATAAGAGTTCAAATATCCTTTATAGTTCTGGTTACACTCTTAAATGTTACACAAAAAATGTGCCACACTCTTAAATGTGTCTTGGAAGTGATTCCATTGAAGAAAAAAAGGTAAGAATCAATAGATGACTTAACCCATAAGAACCTCAGCTCTATGTGTTGCGTCTGTAACTGTTGGTACTACAAAGAATAGCTGAATAAAAAACCTTACATATGATAGAAGGCAAGACTAGTTAATAAGAAAAAAGCATTAGGAATTGAAAAATGTTTCAAATGTGAGAGTATACAGCATATTTAGACGTCCGGCAGAGGCTCTAATAATCATGTTACAGATGTAGGAGAGTGTAGTGTTAGGAATTTTGCCCAAGGACTCTTGACTGGTGAAGCATGCAGCGATTGCTCAGAGAGGAAAGTTACACTCCAGTCGGCTGTGTGAGCGAAAATAAGAAATTCATAACATTTACCAAAGCTGTTCCTAAGGAGTTTTATTGAAGATCTCAAAGAACAAATTACAGATGAAACTAGAAGCATTTCCATTAGAAACGGTGAAGTGTGATTGCATGGTTGCTGTAAAGTTGTTTTGTGTGCAAAAGAAGGTGAACTCGCCGGCTCTTACCAACCCGTTTATGGGTAAGGACAGCTGAATGTGCAGCTGCATTCACAGGCTGATTATTATTTAGATACTTTTTTATAACTGACCTGGGCTTTAGTGTCTGTTTATGAGTCTGCTGTGTGTTTTGCTCCATGTTTGTTTCTCCATGGTTATGTTTCTCTGTGTTTTTACCCTTTCCGGCATCCATAGCCTAGACGTCTCAGACTGGCCGTCCTTTTTACAAAGCCTGCTTAACCACAAAAATGTTTTTAACGAACAATTCTCGATGCCTGATCAACTGATCAAAAACCTATGTACACGTTAATTGCAGGAGACTTTATCGGATGTTCTGACATTGGAACCAAACCCATATTACACCAACTGTAGGGACAATACAGGAGTTAAACCCAGCTATAAAGAGAATAATCATTGAAAATAAGCAAGGTTGCTGGTGCAATCACACTAATGACATTACACTTTACAAGACGTGTCATAGATACAATTTGACCAAAAAAAAAAATCTGAAAGAAGATTGGAGGGACCAAAATCGTCATTCCTGGCTGTAGTTTCTTGCCTTAAATCAATGGTTCTCGACCTTTTCAGCGTTAAGGCACACCTACCAATCACAGCATGTTGCCAAGACCCACTGTTAGCTTTCACCCCTATTTTGGTGGCTATCTTGGAATTTACAGTACAAATTTAAAAATTGTCACACAAAGTTATAATTGTTTGCGGTTGGACTCATTTCAAAAGCTTCATGTGCCAGAGAATATGTATATATGTATATAAAATATGTAAACTTATTTTCAAATAGCAACACAGGATGGAATACTGAGTTTTATATTATGCTTGGGTCAAACCTCATTGAATTCAGCTGTATTTTATCGTCCCTGTCAAAGAATTTTTCTTCTGACACTGAAACCCGGAGCCACAGGTCTCCTCAACTTATGTTCAGAATTTGAGTTCAAAAGAATAAAAAATGAATGTTCAGGACCATTTTGTGCAAGCAGAGATCCCATTTTGTTTGGAGAAATCTTTATTTAAACCAAAGAATTATAAATCAATAACCGCTTCAACACCGCCTCTCTCCCAGTAACTCTGTACAAAATGCTTCGATCAACCGACTCACACTGTCGGCTCCACCCCTCGGTTCACCATTAGGTTCAAACAAAAGGAACTCAGGGCCAGTAGCACCAAAAACTCGACAAAACTTGCTCAAAACACAATAAAACAACTCGCTTTGTTTCATCATAGAAACACCCCATATTTTTCCAACTGTGCGCAGCGGAGTGCCTCTCTGCCTGCGTCGCTCAACTGATCTGGGAACAGTTTTCAGGCATTACTGGCATTCGTTAAATAGCGAAGGTTGTAATAATACACCAATGGCGTTTTAATAATACACAAGTCACAGTGTGAAAGGTTTTTTGGGACCAAGCGGATCAATGGCCTGTCTTCTTTTCATGCTCACGACCCAATCAAAACCCTTCGCGGCCCATCAGCGGTCCGCGGCCCAGGGGTTGAGAAACCTGGCCTTAAATCACAAATACTTGAAGGTATTCTGCAGCAACACACATATTTTGCACAACTGTCAACATTCAACAACTGTTCAATTTCTTCAGCTGCGTCTTTCTAGTAAATAGGGTTTCTGTTTTCAAGTAATACGTGGGAATTATTATGACTGAAATACCTGTGGGTTTCTGTTTGCAGTTATTTGGTATGGAACTAAACTTTTTTGGTGAATTACAAGCTAAACTGGACCTGAATGCCCCAAACCCACTTTTTCTGGTACAATAAACGCCCTTTATTCTGAAAGGGCACATTAATTCTGCTTAATTTACGCCGTCTAGTCGGTCGGACCTCAGGGAAGACGCCTTTGTCCTGAACTCATAACATTTTGCATTCTTTCCCATCATAGCAGCATTACTAAATTCTCCAGATTGAATGGTTTGCACATTAGAAAGGCTATATGTTTGCTTTCTGTATGTTTGGCCTGTTGTTCAGAGGTTCAGAGGCTAGGGGTTACCATATGGAACTAGTCAGCATGGTTCATTCTGAATTGAAGTCAAACATGTGCGAGACTAACTCACAGCGGGAGCTTTATCAGTGCAGAAGGTATCTCTATTCCAAACTCAAGGCTAGAAACTGTGTGGCCGCTTCAAGCCATAAAACTACCTGGGGTCAGTTCCCCTTTATGTTTATTTATTACAGGGTAAAAATTACAGCAAACAACCCAATTTCAATCCATAAAGATATTCAGTCCCTGTAGAAAGCTACTACCCTGCATAGTGATTCTTGTTGGCATCATTGACGTTAGCCTACTCTGGGGCGGTCGATGGAGCTCCACTGTAAGCTAATGACCCTTGTCCCATATAGTGGTTGTATTAATCAATTCTATAGGGGACACATATCTGTCATGTTGACCACTATTCCTTGCCATCATCGGTCATACAGGCCTTCAGTGCTGATTTGCTTTTCCTCCCCTCTCAGTACGAGAAAAGCTGATGAACTATAACAAATTTGTTCCCATTCGAGTACATACAGATGGAGCCAAAAACTCCGTTAATTAATGAGGTCAAATCAATGTCATCACGCCTCACGCGACCGATTAATCATGTGCGGGCTTTGGCCCTCATACCCTGTCCGCCCGTTGCTCATTATTCGTGTCTAGACGAAAGTCATTTCTGTAGCCCCCTGTTCCCCCAACTGACTTCACAGTCATCTCGCGTCTGGCATTACTTCATTCCATTCGATTTCTGCTGGGCTCACACGTGCCAATGGCCGGTCCAAGCGATTTTGTTCAAGAGCGTGTCGCAAATCAAGCTTGATTGCGTCTAAAAAAGCTAAAGTGAGGTCATACATGGGGCTTGGTTTAGTGGAACACTCAAAACACTGTGGCCACCACTAAAAATAACACTGATTTGGTACGTTTTTAATAAACCATTTTGCACCAAACCTCTCTGAATGGCATTATACTCACACACACACACACACACACACACACACACACACACACACACACACACACACACACACACACACAAAAACACACACACATACACACACACACACACACACACACATATATATATATATATAGATATATATATATATATATCCACTGTGTACATATAAACATACAGTGGAGGAAATAATTATATAAAAATGAAAAG
>JBBJLR010074674.1:0-10872 GCA_037577145.1 Brachypetersius gabonensis
TTATTTGTATAGATATCCAACTTCATATTGAGATCTGATGTTTCTAATGTGTTTCTTTAAAGTGTTCCTTTAATTTTTGTGAGCAGTGTATATATATGTACATATATATGTTTTAGTGTGCAAAAATGTCTTCTACAAGACATTTCCAGAGTTTTCTCACATAAGCATTTTGATTCAAGACCCTCCACAACATTACTACTGGTCAGGACTTATGAATTTATGAATTATGAATGTTATGAAGACAGTGGACCAGAGCAGAGCATCTTACCTCCAGCACTGCAGCTCCGGCTCTTCTCCCTCCAAACAACACCGAGCGAGAGGAGACCTGGATCTTCTTCTCCGCTGTGGACTTGGAGAACCACATATGTGGAATTAGTGCCACCTGCTGGACTGCTGAGCCTTCATTTTACAACCACGTGATAAATGACATGGCACAAAATCCTACCTGTATTCCAAAAAACACGCCCCCTACATTCCCATAGGCTGCAGAGAAGCAGCTCTCATCACTAGAACATCAGCAGAACCCGAGGATCCACAGTAAAGAGTCCAACATGTCGAAGGACCGCTTTGGTAAACTTTCACATTAAACTGAAAATGTGGCCTCCCTTCACCATTAAACTATCTCCTTTCATCTTTCATTTTATCAGGCAACAAATGTGAGTTTGCTTCAGAGAAACGTGAGTTTTGTGAAGTTTTGCTTCAGGATAACCTTTCAATAACCTTTCAGTCCCACAATCCACAAATAGAAAATGAAAACCTAGCATTTGTACTCTGGTGTGAATGAATTGTACTATTTTGTCCAGTGACTGTGTTTTCAGTTTCCAAGCTTTTTGCTGCCGGGGGCCTGTGCTTGAGTTTGTTTCCTTCACTCTGTATTTGTTTAATGATTGTTTATCACCTTTTGTGATCAAACCATAAACTGTAGATTAAACATTATCTATCTCTCCACTTAACTCCTGCACATGTTTTAATGTTTTCCCGTATCAAGTACATAAGAAATAGAAACTTATATAGCTCTAAGTTTTGACAAGTATCAGGTGACACATTTTTGAACTCTTTGTCATCAGTTGACAGGGATGAAATAGAGTTGTGTGATAAGCCATCTATGCTTGAGGTTAAGAATGCAATTAATCTCCTTAAAAAATAACTCTACAGGTACCAATGGATTGCCTTAAGAAATTTTTAATTGACTTACCAAAACAGGTCCCATCTTATTTGAAGTGTTTAAAGTATTGTATATTAATGCTTTCCATCTATCATCCCATCTATTAAATGTTTCCATTACCAAACAAACTGTTGACAACTGACATTCAATTTGTTCATTCAATAATGACTACAAGATAGTTGCATTATTACTAATACTCAAGTAAGTTTAAAATCAGTTACTGAATAAACTCAGACAGGTCTCATGACAAAAGGCTAGTCCTGGACATTTAGTAAAAACTAATATTAAAATGTCTTTGTAAGATGTGCTATAGTTCTGTTAAGCTTAAGGGACACCATTTTCTTAGATTACTATAGAAATGGCGGTCTCACTTTTTTGGATTTAAATACATAATATAGCACATGTAAGATATATTTGTTAAAGCTATTTCTTAGAAACCCTTCATCAGTTTGGAACATTATACCTCTCCATATGTTATCTAAACTGGGTGGCATAAACGACTTCCTTGCTTGTAAATATGATATTGATAACATCCTGTAAAATGTGTTTTTTTGCCAGGCTTTCAAGTCATGGTCTTTTACCTATAAGTATTTTTTTCCTCATGAGTACCTGCTTTAAATTAAATAACAAGGACTAACACGTTTTTCTTGATACAATGATTTGACAATAATATTTTGGTGATTCATCAGTTATTTAGATGGTATGATCTGTTACACTTTAAAAAAAAAATCCGTTAAAAACGGACTGGTTGCCTAATGAATAATAACATGTAAGGAAATCTGTTTTTAAATCATCCATTCGTTCTATCCAGCTAAGAACTACATTTAATTCAATGTTAATAGACATTGATGTGAACTGTAGTTTTTAATTTTGTCTAGTCTTGGATCCATTCGAATGGTTGTCTTTCAGGTTTTTGTTGCCATTTTAAAGCGAGCATTTTAGCTGAGCAGCCTTTTCTGCCCTTATTAATGTTTTCCCCTCTCTTTAATCAAGGTACGCTGTTCTTCCGTACAATGTCTGGAATTACCTATTTTACTGAGAATTTTAGAGAGAAATGGACTTTAGCCGTCATGTACATTTTCTTCTTAAATAAGGGCAATAATTGGCACCAGTCTTTTCAAAGAATGAATGACTTCACTAATTACACTCCACACTGCTATTTTTTTAACACATCTCTTTCAATTAATGATTCAGTTACACGAGTTCAGCAGCATGCATTTCATGACTGTTGTATCTGTTGTTTTTCTGTCTCTCTACTACATCTACGAGTAATTTATTTGCTGGGTATAAATACCATTTCTACAAAAAAACAGTGATTGATCACGTTAGTGATGTGATTTTCACAGGAATTTTTTTACTGATGTGTCTTTTTTTCTGTGTGAAATTGGCGAGCGGTTGGTTGAGCTCTTTAAAGGAGCTCATTATCAAGACGCAGGACCAAAGTAGCAGGTTTTCTCTGTGGCAGCCCTGCATAATACCTCTAGACAGATTAAATCTGGGGGATGTAACACCGATCAGTTTAACAGAACTGAAGAAATTCGTATAAAGGACTGTTTCCCTTTGTCATGAGGCCTGATTGAGTTTATTCAGTAATCCGGTAATTCTAATATATAGAATCAGTAATTATAATATATAGAAACTATACTTGAGTATTAGTAGTAATGCAAATATATTGTAGTTGTTATTGAGTCAACAAACTGGATGCCAGTTGTCAACAGTTTGTCTGGGAATGGAAACAGTTAACCCCTGAGTCATGATGGATGGAAGGCATTTATTTACACATTTTTTAAATACAAAGAAGAATGGACATGCTTTGTTAAGTCATTTTTAAAATACTGAAGTAAATCTATTGGTCAAATCCAAAATTCTTTATTTGTCACATGCATAGTCATACAGGTACAACACACAGTGAAATGTTTTCTGAACTGCTCCTTTTGACTGTGCAAATATTATAGACAATAAGCACATTTTAAATAGAAGAAAATCTAATTTACTGAGAAAACAAATAAAATGAGGAAATTAGTACATGTAAGTAGATATAAGTCTAAATGTAAGTACAATTTAAAAATTTAAACACCATCTAAAAATTTCTAAAACACAAATCTAAAAATGAATAACTGAAACAAGGAGCACCAGAAGTTAAGGATAAAAAATATATAGGCTAAAATTTGAGGTGTTCAAATGTAATTACACAAATGTAGCAGCAGTAATGTGCAAATGGAATATTAAAGTGCATTTTGCCAAACTAGATTAATTGCATTCTTCTATCGTTTTCCATTTGAGCATTGTAACCACGGGCGTAAATCCCGAGGGGGATGGGGGGACATGTCCCCCTCATCCGAGGGATGTCACAACCCCCCCCAAAAAAAATATAAAAAAAATTTATTGTGAAAAATATTTGCATGTATACTTAAAATTTGTGAAAAATATATGTATGTATATTTAAAATAATTGTGTAAGTAGAAAAAAAAACTAACTAAAAAATGCATTTAGAAACAATTGAGTTCCCCCTCCCCTTCCTCACAGTGGTTTGGCCCACTGCCTCTTCCCCAACACCTTCCTCACAGTGGTTTGGCCCACTGCCTCTTCCCCAACCCCTTCCTCGCAGTGGTTTGGTCCATGCCGCTTTCTCAGTTCATCTCACCTACTCTACACGCAAGGCAGATTCACACACAGGAGTCAGGCTCAACTAATGTGTAACTCCAGTAAGTATTGATTTTATTCACTTTAAATAAAGCGATTCTCTTTCATGTAGTTGATGCAGACTCATTCACAAATTAGTTGAGGCGAAAATGCTGATTAAGGATGTAATTTTCCATGAATCTGCTATATAAGCGATTAAAATATTACTTATCTATTTAACTTTAGCTTGTTTACAATAGCTTGTTGCATAGTGCACTGCAACTAACACGCCATGCATTGTTTTATTTGTGACGACTTGGCATAATGTTAACTTAACATTGCCGACCACAATTAGCATATTGTATAGCTGTGCATTTACTAAATGAGCACTGTGCTACATCCGAACTGACCCCACTGTATTTTTTGAGTAACCAATTTCTAATCTGTTCTTAAGTGTCTTTAGTAATTTTTAATACAAATTTAAACCTTTTTTTTAATTCCTTGTTTTTATTTATAGGTACAATTGGACTGCATTATTTGTGTCCCCTTCAAAAATTGCTCGAGAAATTTGATATTTATTGTCACCCACTACTATAAAATGAAATTTACGCCCTTGTCCCTGAAGCAAACTCGCATATTTTACCTGTTAAAATGAAAGACGAAGAGATGGTTTGGGAGGGAGGACACATTTTCAGTTTTATGTAAACGTTTTACAAAAGGGTCCTTCCATATTTTGGACCCTCTACTGTGGATCCTGAGGTTCTGCGGAGGTTCTGGTGATGAGAGTGTTTTCAGCAGCCTGTTAGACGGCTGTTTGTTTGAAAACAGGTGTGATTTTGTAGCAGTCGTTTTATCACGTGGTAAAGGCTGGCAGGCCAGCAGGTGGCACTAATTCCACACTTGTGATTCTCCAAACCCACAGCGGAGAAGAAGATCCGAGTCCCCAGTGTGGAGAGAAAGGAGTGTCTCTAGCTCGAGCTGCAGGTAGGATGTTATGATCTGGTCCACTGTGTCCACAGCTTGTTTTTGAGAAAAGAACTGCTGGAGAATTGTTCTAACAAATATATTTTTGAAAAAGAGGAAAATGCGTGATGGAACACAAAAGCAGCGTTTCCGCATCCATACATGGACGTTGGGGTCGTTGGGGGAGGTCTGAGACCAGCCGTGCTCACCATGTGAGGAGCTCACGTATGCGATGCTGGCAGCCTACCATTGGGCTTAGTTAGAGAAAGCTATGGTTGTTCTAGAACCACTTGAAGAGGAAACCAGGAAAGTAAGCTCAGCCACATCCTCCACCGCTGATCTAATTCCAGCCGGCACTGCTCTCAAACGCATTTTCCTCAAGGAAAATGAGGGCAACTCTTAATTAAAACAATAACAATCTGGTTAGAGCAAGATGGCGCCTCTAGCCGTCTGTTCAGCTGTTCTGATTATTATTACTATTTCTTGCTGCTTTAATTTATGTTGACGGTCAAGTTATATCTCCTCGACGAGTGTATGATCGTCAGTTTCTTTTAGATATCCGAACACTAGAGAAAACGTTTTTTAAACGACGACCGGGAGAAAAAAGTTCGACTCTGCCTACAGTTCTGGAGGAGGATTCGCATCTATTTTTAGATCCACTTTTTCGTGTTGTCAATCTCCATCATCGCTACCAACCTCATTTTCCAGCTTTGAGCTACAGTCTTTTGTTTTAAATGTAAGCTCTCCGGTACTGTGCGTCCTCCTAAGTTCAATAAGGAATTCATACAAGATTTTACAGATTTTGTGGCCAAACTAAGACTGAGGTATGATAAGTTTTTAATTGTTGGTGATTTTAATCTTCATGTTTGCTGTGAATCTGGCCCTATGGTTAAAGAATTTCTGAACCATAATCTTGTTCAGTCTGTAGCCGGACCGACACATGAAGGTCACACATTGGACCTTGTTTTGTCTTTTGGTTTAAGCGTATGCATTTATGAAATTTGTGATTCGCGTATTTCTGACCACTTTAGTATTATGATAGAAACGGCTCAAACTAAAGATTCATCGGTTTATAATACGAGAATGGTTAATGCTTTAACTGCAGCTTAAAGGTTTTCTGCAGCTTTTAACATATCACCGCTACACACACGGGATAATTATTGTAATTTAGACCCAGATGAGGTTTAGCGCTTTTTAATTCCTCATGTACCGATCTGCTGTACTTGGTGGCCCCTTTTAAGCTGAAACGCTTAAAACTAAAGAGGAACCCTGCTTAAATGAGACCACTCGTGCACTTAACGTGCTTGTAGATGTATTCCACCATGACTTCTTAAGGAAACCATAAATTGCCTTGGGCCGTGTATCTTGGCCCTGAGTAACTCATCTTTGATGTTTTGTTGTGTTCCAGCTGCTTTCAAACATGCTGTTAAATAGCCTTTCATCAAAAAGCAGAACCTTGACCCTGGTGTGCTGTCTAACTTTAGGCCCATCTCTAAGTTACCCTTTCTTTTAAAGGTCTTGAAGAAGGTGGTGTATAAGCAGCTTCAGACTCATCTGGATGCCTATGGCTTTTTTGAGAAGTTCCAGTCTGGTTTTAAAACTTTCCACAGTACAGCAACAGCTCTTGTAAAAGTTTTTAATTACCTGCTTTTAATGTTGGACTCGTTCTGCAGTTTTAGTGCTTTTAGATCTGACTGCCGCCTTTGATTCGGTGGACCATAATATTTTATCTCGTTTGGAGACATGTGCAGGCATTTCTGGGACTGCCCTTGATTGGTTCCAGTCATACTTGTCCAACAGGAGCTTTTCTGTACATTTAGGCCAGTATTCCTTGGCGTCATTCCCTTTAAGGTGTGAAGTGCCTCAGGGTTCTATTTTAGGTCCCATCCGGTTCTCATTATATCTGTTACCATTAGGTTTGACATTCAGAAAGTACAATATTTCTTTTCATTGTTTTGCTGATGATGTACATATCTATCTGTCCATTCAGGCCAATAGTTTCTCATTGCAAAAACTTCAGATGTGTTTAAGGGATATTTGTACATGCATGGAGGCTAACTTTTTTAATTTAAACACAAGTAAAACTGAAATTATAGTATTTGGGCAACCCACTCTGTTGGAGGGCTTTGATAGTGCTATTGGCTCGTTAGCCTCTTCTTGCCACCCAACGGCTAGAAATCTTGGTTTTATATTGGATAACGATTTTAAACTAGAGGCACAGATTCGCTCCGTTGTGAAGATAAGCTTCTTTCAGTTGAGAATGTTGGCAAAGGTCAAGGAATATTTACCGCGCCAGGACTTTGAAAAAGTCATTCATGTCTTTGTCACCTCTAGAATAATTATTGTAATTCACTGTACTGCGGACTTGATCAAGCCTTACTCCGTCGCCTGCAATTAATTCAAAATGCAGCTGCTCGTCTTTTATCCAGAACAAAACGGCGTGATCATATCACACCAGTGTTGGCTGAACTGCATTGGCTTCCTGTGCAAGTTAGAATTCAATTTAAAATCTTACTGCTGGTTTTTAAGAGCCTCCATGGATTGGCACATTCATATCTGTCTGATCTCTTAATTCTTTACACTCCAACCAGATCGTTGAGATTGTCCAACCAACTTTTACTTCATGTTCCTAGGTCTAGGAAAACTAAAAACTAAAGGGGACAGGGGCTTTTCGGTTGCAAGCCTGATGCTTTGGCATAGCCTTCCAGTGTGTGTTCGATTAGCACCAGACTATGATCATTTTAAGAAATTTTTTAAAACACACCTTTTTAAATTGGCTTTTGACTCTGTTTGATTGTCGGATTGTATTTTGTTGTTTTATTTTATTAGATTTTATTTTATTTGTTTATATATGTGCTATATGTAAAGCACTTTGGTCAACTGGGGTTGTTTTTAAAGTGCTATAGAAATAAAATGTACTTACAATGAAAATGACAAACTGTCAACAGACTACTTGGTATGGTAGGGAATGAACCCTATTACTCGGTTGCCACTTTACTCAAGATATAAAGACGGGTAAGACATTACAATAACATAGACTTGTATACATATTATAGTCTATATTATAGTCATATTGTCTCTCACAAAATGCACATTACACTGCAAAGTATAATAGGATGTAAATTAAAAATGAATAAATTACAACGCATGAGTAATATTTTATTACAAACACTGATGAAATGAGGACATGCGCACCCTTTAGATAAATATGTGAATTGTTTTGATCAAGCTGTAGATTAATCCATATTTTATTTTTGTTTCAGGTACTTTACAAGTGCAGATGGTGTTAAGCATGCAAAAGATGCACTGGTCCAGGAACTCAAAGATGAAGAAAGGTCAGAGGATTTGAAGCCACCAGAAAAAGCCCCTCGTGTAGAAGTAGCCGCACCAAGGAAAAAAACCAACAGACTTCAGTTTCCTGGCGCTCCTGTACAGCTTAATCGTACCTTCACAAATACATGAGTAGGTGCTGGTGAGAAGAATACAGCACACTGCTGACATCAGAATAGGCTGATTGAGGACATGGCATCAAGAAGAAGCTCTCATATTCTCAGAAGTAACACTTCACAAAGACTAACTCAGAAGACTGGAATTTACCTCTGCTCTGAATGTGGGAAGAGTTTTTGTCAAAAGATTAGTCTCCAAAGACACCAGCGCATTCACACAGGAGAGAAACCGTATGACTGTACAGAGTGTGGGAAGACATTTAGACACCAGAATAGTCTCCAAAGTCACCAGCACATTCACACAGGCGTGAAACCATATCACTGTACAGAGTGTGGAAAGAGTTATGGTCGACAGAATAGTCTCCAAAGACACCAGCGCATTCACACAGGAGAGAAACCATACTGCTGTACTGAGTGTGGTAAGTGTTTTAGTCACCATATTGGTCTCCAATCCCACCAGTGCATTCACAGAGGAGAGGTACCATATCAGGGTATCGAGTGTGAATTGATCAAGGAAACCTGTCATTTGAAAGAACCCCTGTGCATTCACACAGAAGAGAAACCTTACACACAGGAGAGAAACACCTGTACAGAGTGTGGGAAGAGTTTTAATCAACAGACTGAACTCCAATGTCACCAGTGTGTTCACACAGGAGAAAAAACATATCACTGTACAGAGTGTGGAAAGAGTTTTTGTTATAAGATTAGTCTCCAAAGACACCAGCGCATTCACACAGGAGAAAAGCCGTATCACTGTAAAGAGTGTGGGAAGACTTTTAGTCAACAGATTCATCTCCAAACACACCACCGCATTCACACAGGAGAAAAGCCATATCACTGTACAGAGTGTGGAAAGAGTTTTAGTCGACAGTTTAGTCTCAAGACACACCAGCGCATTCACACAGGAGAAAAGCCGTATCACTGTACAGAGTGTGAAAAGAGTTTTGGTCACCAGATTAGTCTCCAGAGACACCAGCGTATTCACACAGGAGAAAAGCCTTATCACTGTACAGAGTGTGGAAAGAGTTTTAGACACCAGAATAGTCTCGAATGTCACCAGCTCATTCACACAGGAGTGAAACCGTATTACTGTACAGAGTGTGGAAAGAACTATGGTCGACAGAATAGTCTCCAAAGACACCAGCGCATTCACACAGGAGAGAAACTGTATCACTGTACAGAGTGCGGAAAGAGTTTTATACACCAGAATAGTCTCCAATGTCACCAGCGCATTCACACAGGAGAGAAACCGTATCAATGTACAGAATAGTCTCCAAAGACACCAGCGCATTCACACAGGAGAAAGACAGTATGGGAAGAATTTCCCTCATTCAACTAGTGTCAACCGGCACAAATTCATTAGGAAGCGGGCTGAAAGCTATGAGGGTCTGGGCAAATCGTTGTGTTAGATTTCTTAGACACATACAAATTCCTTGTATGTGTTCACTCACATACTTGGCCAATAAACGCGATTCTGATTCTGATTCTGATATTAAATGCTACACTGGAAATGGAAGCATCTTTGAGCAAGGAGAATTCCAACAAGCTGTACACCAGACAACTATCAGAGCAGGGCAGCTGAGTTCTGAAGACTGTGGGTCTCCCTCTGTTCACTACAGAGATCCAAATCACCTCTGAAAGAATAATCAGCACAAGAACTGTGCATGAGAAGCGTCTTGAAATTGGTTTCCATGGCTGAGCAGCTTGCACACAAGACTTAGATCACCAGAGACAATTTGGTTTGAATGCCAGACGACCGTTGCAGGTGACTCCACTGACACAGACACCGCCGTGAACGTTTGCAGTGGGCACAAGACCATGTGACCTGGACAATGCAGCAGTGGTCTACCGTCTTGTTCACTGATGAGTGTCTGGTCACCTTGCAAAGAAATGATGGTGGTCAATGTTGCTGGAGAAGGCGAGGTGGGCGATACGCTAAAATCACCATGGTCTCCAGGGTTTGCTTTGGTGGAGGAGGTGCAACAGTCTGGGCAGGCATCGCCAGTCAGCGCAAAACAGATTTGGTTATTGTACCCCCAACTTTCTGTTCCTGGAGGATAATGCTCCACTACATGGTGGCAGAATTGTCACAGCTTGACTTCAGGAAATAGAGCGCATCATATGGTATGGCCATCAATGTCCCATGACCTGAACCCCCTTGAGCATGTCTGGGACCAGTTGAAGCAGAGACTGGATGAGCGTACCCCACCCCCACGTGGCCTAGCAGAATTGCATGTAGCACTTGTGGAAGAGTGGAACGCATTGCCTCAGAACAACATCGTGAGGCTAGTGAGGGGCATGAGACATCGCTGTCAAGCTGTCATTGCGGCAAATGGTGGAAACACCCGCTACTGACATTGTTAATTTTTATTTGCTGCTGTCCCTGTTACTGTCTAAATTTTTGGGGTAATAAATATTAAACTAATGAAAAGGGTGCTTCTTCTCGAATATTATTAGTAATATCAAAGGAAACTTTTACTTATTTCATTCAAGTTCAGAAGTAATAGTACACACACTCATGTAAATAACAATATCCCTAACTTATTGTCAGTAGTGTATACAGGTGCTGGTCATAAAATTAGAATATCATGACACAGTAGATTTATTTCAGTAATTCCATTCAAAAGGTGAAACTTGTATATTAGATTCATTCATTACACGCAGACTGATGTATTT
>JBBJLR010074695.1:0-10871 GCA_037577145.1 Brachypetersius gabonensis
TGTGGCTCTGGGTGAAGAGTTTTGGAAAAACACCATTTATTGCAGTTCAGTCAGTCTTTGGCGATATGGATATTGCTGTAAATTTTGCGAAATATTGTGCAGCACTAATCTACTGTCTGGTTTCTTAACACACTCATGTAGGAACTTTTACAGGTTACAGATCAAATACCAGTTCAAACTGAGAATACAAAATATGTTACAGTCTGACTGTAGACCTGCAAGGTTTCCCAAATGTAGATCTAATAAAGTAACTAATGTGTGCAAAAACATAAATACAACTGTGTCTGTCACCAAACAGCCGTAAGTCTGTAAAACATGTTTACACAAAACATCCTCAAAAGCAGAAAGTGAAAATGGTAGGAAAATACTCCCATAGAGCGTAATAAAGTAAGGCTGGGAGGAACCGGGGGAGCCCACCTTCCTCTAGCCTTCAACCGTTAGTAGAATTCTATACAAAATGAGCAGTTTTACCAGCCTTTTACCAGAAATAAGATTAAACGCTTTACCAGCCGATACACTGTAGGCTCCAGCTGTGTGTTGGGGTTAACTGGTGCGTTTGATTCTCCAACATCTCTTTGAAACACTCCAATCTGAGAGCAGAATCCCACCTCTCTGTCCTGAGACGCCTCTCCTACTCCAGTGAACTCTACAGAATAGCCGTATTTCCGGCAAACTCCGAGTGCCCTGGGCCAATGAGAGCACTGCAATCAGGCTATTGGGAAGAATGAAGACTGCCTGGAATAATGCTAAGGACAGGAAGACTCACCAAGTCTGAAACTCTGCTCTTGTCCACTCAAATTTGTGGTCACTGTGTCTGAAGCCCCTCAACCCTGGCAGCAACGGATTGAAGTCGGCGTTCGGCGTGCTTACGATGACGGCACGGGGGGCCATGTACCCAAACACAACCTCTGCAAACCTCTCCACGTGGGAAAGCTCAAGGTGCTCAATTCTTTCACACAGGAAACAAAGGGGAAGAGATAATGGAGCATTAGACTGTAAGTTCGCACTGAATGCCAACAGAAAAGGTCCCAACACACTCACAATTCAATGCAGGTCACGAGGTCAAACCCCAGGGTGCACGGCTCTCTCTCTGTGACGGACCCTTGGTAGAGCGTGATGGTGAAAGGCCTGGGACTCGGCCGCAAGTAGTCACTCGAAAGGGGGGCCAGGGCACGCCTTTAAAACAAAAAAACACACAGAAAAAGAAAATGCATATATATCCATCACTAGCTACCTTCAGTTATCCCCTAAAACTCCCTCGCCTTATAAACGAACACCACACACCCACAACTAAACCATCACAATGGCCAGGGGTGCCCAAACGAGGCTAAAACACAGAGACGGCACTCACAGGATCAACTAACTAGACGAGGAAGACAAGAGCGGCTTAAATGGGAATTATAACAATATTTCAAATTTAATCAAAAAGCCAAAGTTCAACACCTCTAAAGCCCACCTGTTAAAAAAAGTTATTACATGATAGAGTACACTGAGGTTTGACTGTGTTTGAGAATGGCTTACATCACTTTTCCACTTTTCTGCTACTGGGTGAATACTGGATTTAGCCCAAGTTAAGGTAAAGTTAAGGTAAAGGTAAAACTCACACTAGCACAGCCCTGAGTGTGAAGAATGTGAAATTCTCTCTCTGCATACACCCCATTTACAAAGTGCAGCAGTGGGCAGATAGCAACGGAGCACCCGGGGAGGGCAGTCCTGGGATTCAAACCCACACCCCTGCAATTGCTAACCAGCAGACCACCAACGGCCCCATGATCCACATCCAGATTTAAAAACCTTTTTTTAGGCCCGTCTGTCAGAATGAAATGACTGTTGTCAAACTCCCCACCACACACTACTACCAGTCTGACTGTTTCTCTACAGTTCATTATCTGACATCAAACACTTTGATTCTAATCAGCAGACAATTAAAGAAGTGAAGAAAGAGGAAACTGCTGTAGAAACCCAAGCCTGGTTAAACAGCCCTGGCCTGTGAAGAACCCCCTCAGAGAAAACACAAACACTCTCTGTCTGATGGCAGCAGAGTCGACATCAACTCCTGCAAGAACTTCAGTGCAGTGGCGATGGAACTTGAGCCTTCTGAGGAGGCCACAGTCAGAACATCCCAGGTCCATCACCTGTGGAGAACAGCCCACGGTCACGAAGACAAACAGGAGAACGTTTCTTGAAGCAGGAGCAGCAGCTCTGAGGCTGAACTGAGAACTGACCTTTCTGGGAAGGAACTTCTGAACAAACTCGACCACAAATTGGTATCTCTGCAGGTACAAGGGAGGAGAGAAGAGAGGATTTACTCGAGTATTCATTTGTGCAGCTTTAAGTTGCCAGAACAAGGTGCGGGGCTTCACTCTGAGTCTCTCTGGTGAGGCGACGACCCCCTGCGGTAAATCGACAAAAGTATTGGGACGCTTGGCCAATATACCAACAGAGACTGGAGTTGGTTCCCCCTTCGCAGCTATAATAGTTTCCACTTTTCTTAGAATGCCTTCCACAAGATTTTGGGGAGTTTCTGTGGGAATTTGTGCCCATTCATTCTGTAGAAGATGACTGAGGTCGGGCTCTGATGTTGGAATGAGAAGGTCTGGCTCGCAGTCTCTGTTTCAGATCAGCCTAAAGGTGTTGGATGGGGTTCCTTCCCCTAAACTGTGTCCAGAAAGTTGGAAGCATGGCGTTGTCCAATATGTCTTGGTTTGCTGAGGCATTAAGGTGCGTAGCCCAAACCTTACATTAATTTATAATGATAAAAGTGAGAGCATATGTACACTGAGTACATATTTTCTTGGGAAAATTGGTAGGTATCTTTTAGAAATTCCTACCGCTGTTAATTTTACATGATTGATATTCGAGTATCTACTTATTTTGTGTATGTTTTAAAACATGTAGTGACTGGTATTTTGACAGTCGGTACACTATGCTGCGCATGCGCCGGGCTAAGTGACAGTATTGCGTTTTTTCATTGGCCCGCACTTTCCGCTTGATCCAATCAAAGAGTTCCTTTTAGGTGCGTGGCCTCATTCGCTTGAGTCTGGCTCTGTGCTGATGTGTAAGACCGGTTTGTTATAGATTCTGAAGTTTTACGTTAAAAATCGTGTCGTTTTTTACTTTGGTTCTCGTCTCGAGGTAAAATGCCGTATTATCAGACGTGGGAAGAGTTTGCTCGGGCAGCAGAAAAGCTGTATTTGACGGATCCGATGAAGGTAAAGTGGGCTAGCGTGTGCTGAGCGCGTGCTGTTTACACTCTAATTCTGCACAGATCGATTCACTGGAGAGAGTTCAGAGCTCCCTGCGCTGAAATACACGCTCGATCTGCGTGTTGCTGTTTATGCAAACTGTGGCAGTGAACATTGTCTACTGCCAGCTGTTCCCTCTGCAGCATCATTATGGGTGGAGGGAGCTCCGGGTGGAGGGAGCTCCGGGTGACTCCTTCCTTCATACCGCGACTGGGTCCCTGAGCAAGACCCTGAACCCTGAGCTGCTCCAGAGAAACTGTCCAGTTGGGGTTTGGAGGTCGCTTTGTATAAAGGAGTCTGTTAAATATCATAAATGTAACAGTTTCACTCACTAAAGCTTGTCTCTGAGTCTAAATCTCCTTTTGGTCTTTCTGGCCTTTTTCAGGTCAGTCATGTCTGTGAGTAAACAGTGGGTCATATTCATTTTGGCATTTTTGGGGTAAAGTGGCTCTTTATAGTCTTGTACAGCGCACAGTAAATGTTTTTCTCTGTATTTAGCGCATTCACCAGTGAATCAGCAAGCAGCCAGGAACACGGCGTCTGGGGAGCAGTGTGTGTGGATTGTTCTTTGGTTACTGGTACCTTAGTGGTGCCATTGGCAATCCTGGAGTTCAAACCCCCGACCTTTTGATCAGAGGGGCGGCTTCCAGTCTTTTCCAAATTTGGACAGAAATGCTGGTAGAATAAAAGTGTGCAAAGTCTCTCCGTTCCTAGCCAGGAGGAATTCATAGGGCAATTGAGTTTTGTCTGTTGTTTATTACGGACTAAAGCCCCCAATGCTTCAGAGGATTTTAAAGTCTGTTTATAACCTTCCTATTCACTCTTCTCGTAATTATTCTCCCTTGCCATGTACTATGGCTTTCAAATGACTAGAGTGGAGCTCTGTTGTGAAGAAGTAATTCCTCCCTGAATTGTAAATGCCTGTTTGTTTAGTCTTGCTAAAACACACTATGGTCAGTCTTCAGAAACAAAGGTTAGAGATTACATTTGATCATTCAGTTGACTTTAATCTTGCTTCTTTCTTCAGGTTAGAGTTGTGCTTAAATACAGACACTGCGATGGGAACCTCTGCATGAAAGTCACAGATAATGCTGTGGTGAGTCGATGGGTTTTGATATTCAGCTGATTTGTGTGACCCCTCTGTTACATTGATAGATCACTGTGATTCGTCTCTGGTTTCAGTGTTTGCAGTACAAGACTGATCAGGCACAAGATGTCAAGAAGATCGAGAAGCTGCATGGAAAACTGATGAGATTAATGGTCTCCAAAGAGTCCCACAGTGGTGCGATGGAAATGGACTGAGTGGTCTTTTGAGAACATGATTTTTGGACAGAGAAAATAATTTGTGTCTGCTCCTGTGACAGTAATTTGAAGAGCATGGAATATAAAGGCCCTGTGTATTGGAGTATGAAAACTGGGAGGAGGGGGGGGACAATGGAGAACGATGTCCTCTGTTACACACAGTGAAGAGCTGATATTTATTTTCTGGTTCAGGATGGACCTAAACATTACTAGGCAGTGGCTTCCCTTGTGTTTTTTATACATTGCCGTATGACCATTATGTTGTAAACACCTAGTCAAAGCTTATTGGCCAGGTTTCACCTGGAAGCAGGAACTTTTCAGTTATTTTGGAGTAGTTTAGTATCAGTGTTTTTTAACATCACTCCTGGAGGCACACACCGTTTTGTTTTCCTGCTCCAGAAAACCAGATTCAGAGTGAAAAGGGTTTGATCATTAGTTAGCAGATTGACTCGGGGGCGGGTCTGTGGTCTGTAGGACTGGGGTTGGGTCTTAATCTTCATCCAAACCTGCGCTGACCGTCAGTAATGTTTCCGAATAATGACAGCATTGATCTGAAATAAATGTTTCTTCTTCGCGTCTGAGACTTTTTTCTCTCTAAAGTGTCTTCCTGTAGAACAGTGATTCTTATCCTTGCTCACGGAGGTGCCCTGCACCTATGGGTGCTTTCACTCCTTCCAGCAGACCAGATCCAAGTGATCAGCTCAACCTCACTGTGCTGAAGTGGCAAGACGAGGAACACAGAAAAATGGCCAGGCCCATGTTTTGAGAAACACTGCTGTCGAAGTGAATCTTATGGGAAAGCTACCTGCTATTGTTGAAGGAATCTTAATGGAAAAATGTGATAAACTGCTGTTCTATTTGGTTGAAATGTGATCAAGTCAGACTTCCTTCTTAAACGCTTGCATCGTGACTGTAATAGCCAGAGATCAGTGTGTGGGGATGGAATCTTACAGAGATCAGTGTGTGGGGATGGAATCTTACAGAGATCAGTGTGTGGGGATGGAATCTTACTTAAAGGTATTTCAGTTGTCAATATTCACAGATGAATGCTAGTTCAGTTAAATGTAATTGTACTGCAAGCGCAGCATTTCACAGATGTTATATAGTAGAAAGACTTTTTAACAAAACGAAAACCTGTAAATATAACTTTTAGTCGATGAATACATTGATCTGAAATCAGGTTTCTCATTAATAGTTGCAGGAGAGTGAGCAAACACGCTAAACCGTCAGGTTAAGCCTCACCGAGACACGCACTAAGACTACATTTCCCACAATGCTGTGTGGGTTGCTCTGGTTACCCGGGCCGTCTGAGAATGTGGGGTTGAGTAATGTGTGCTCAGTCTGTTGGTAAAGGGAGCAGCACCGGAGCACAGACGCACAGCTCGCTCCTGCTGAGGACAGAGTTCACTTCTTCACGCAGGTAAGTTCTCTGCATGGTCTGAAAGTGTTACTGCTCTGCAGACACTGATCTCCGCTTATAATCCTGGTAGATCTCTTCGATATGCAGGAGATGGTCAGCTCGCACTGAAAAGAGCTGAAATGATGAAAACTGCCCAACAGAATCAGATCTGCATTAAAAGCTATTGCACTATTGTCCTCCACCTTCTTTGAAATATCTGCACTTCTGTTTCACTTTAGATTGTTTATGTATTACTGCATGACTAAAAAGGGTTGTCTTATCTTGTTTTACCCTATTTTATTTTTATTCTGCTCCTGTAAAGCACCTTTTGTGTATGACCGTATGCTGTAAACTTGAGAAAAGATTTATTGAAAGCTTCAACGACGATATACCATATAATTTACTGTGAAGCCAGACTGTAAGAAGAACTTCATGCTCCAAGTACTGGATCCATGTAGCTTTTTGCAGCCCGTGTTAAACATTTATGCAATTAATACATAATATATATACACTATATATATAAATTTATAGTATAAAGCAGTGTATTGTAATCTGAACTGTATTAAAGTGCAAGGCACTCACTGAATTGAA
Source organism: Brachypetersius gabonensis (assembly GCA_037577145.1). Lineage (NCBI taxonomy): Eukaryota > Metazoa > Chordata > Actinopteri > Characiformes > Alestidae > Brachypetersius > Brachypetersius gabonensis. Next base: position 6,538 of record JBBJLR010074695.1, read on the forward strand.
CTGAGAATATGCGACTACAGTTTTCAGAAACTTCTGCTAAAACTTGGTGCATCCATTCCTGGTGTTTAGTATTAAATAGTTGGACTTTTGCTGCACAAATGTAATCAAAGGACTGCTGTATAATTCAGTATTGGACTGTATGCTGTTTACTGTGCTCCAGCAACAGAGAAGTGCTTTGTCATGCATTTTGGCCTGCATGGGTTTGGAGCATGTGGCCCTGTCCAGCTCATTCTTTCTCTAATCCTTCATCCAGCGCGGCAGTGTTGTGCAATACAGGAACTTTGTTCCATTTTCCTGCATTTCAAAGGTTCTTCTGTAACTAGATGAAGGAGCATTAGTGGTGATTTGGAGATGTTAGGTCAGGTATGTTGAGCAGTCTGAGACCATGCTGGCCAGTATATAGTATACACTATATGGACAAATGTATTGGGACACACCTTTTAAATACATAATTCAGATTGCTCTTTACCTCCAGTGAAGACCAGTCTTAATGCTTCAGCATACCGAGACATTTTGGACAACAGCATGCTGTGGAGAGTCTGGAGAAGACCCTTTTCTGTTCCAGCATGACTGGGCCCCAGTGCACAGAGTAAGCTCCATAAAGACACAGCTGGTAGAGTTTGGTGTGGAAGAACTTGATTGGACCTCAACCCCATCCAACACCATTGGGATGAACTGGAATGGAGATTATGACAGAGATGTTCACAACTCATTTTTACAGAGTCCAAGTCCAGTCTCAAGTTTTTGAGACTCTGAATGTGGGGTTTTTTAGCTGTAAATGTTGAGCTCTGAACATTTAGAAGATATGCTAATTGACCACGCCCCGTGATTACAATTGGCTGTTGCTTAGCAGGGGGCGGGGCTGCGTGCTGTGATATGCCCTCACCAACATGGAGGATTTGCCTTAAATGATCTTAAATCTAATTATTAAATATGAAAAATATATTTCCGTGACTCCTTTCCAACGACCCCTCGAAACCCGTTATAAGCTGAAAACCGTTCATCTTGGACAAAAGTAATGGGACACCGGGGCGAGGTGAACAGTTTTCGGGTCGCTGGAAAGAGTGCGAGATATAAATAAATAATTCCACGAAATGAACATGGTTTACGAGTTTCGACTCACGAGTCACAGCCCCGAATCCGAGTCAAGTCTCAAGTCATTGAGGGCAAGTCTGAAGTCAAGTTACAAGTCTTTGCTTAAGTGCGACTCGAGTCCCCATCTCTGGATTGTGAGCCAGACCTTCTCGTCCAACATCAGTGCATGACCTCAGAAATCATCTACAAAATGAATGGGCACAGAAACACTCCATATTTTTTGGTATTCCTTCCAAGTAGAGTGAGAGACTAACTCCATATCAAAGGTGTCGCAAGACTGTTGACCAGAACTGCTGTAGTCTGCATTTATAATGTCTGTAGGAAGTGAGGGTTCAAGCATTGGTAGTGCAGCCCTGATCAAAAAACTGAAATAAATAGAGGTAGAGTTCGTCTGGAACACACTTCAGTTTCTGCATGTACTTTATCCTATAAGAGTAAGTAAAGTGGTCATTTGTCACGTGTGAACACACCACAGTAAAAGATATTGAGTGAGATATTACTAACACTTTGTCCCCAGGTCCAAACACCATGTATGCGGAGTTGGCCTTGGCGCTGGTCTTGGGGGCAGTGATTGCTGTGGTGCTTCTGAAGAAGAAAGAAGAGCAGTTGAAAACCCAAGACGGATGGTGGGGTGTGGGAACGCCTGTGGAAAGTCCTGAAGATGACAGCATCCGCCCCTTTAGAGTGGAGACAACTCAGGAAGAAATGGAGGTCAGAGGGTTTGTGTGGTGCTGTTATAGGTTGGCGCTCAGCTACATGACAATACTGATCGCTTCATCTCGATAAAGTGTAGGAGGGTACCTTAGTGGTGCAACCAGCAGTCCTGGGATTTGAACCCAATACCTTTCAATTGCAGGGGCAGATCCCTAACCCCTAGACCACCATAAATTATACCACTCTACCTTTTCTGACACAATTTATCAGGAAAACAATAAGTATCGTCATATCAGTGCTTATTGAACACTGACTAACTGGATGTTTCAATAGAAACAAAGCAGAATAAGAGCTCTTTGGCATAATAAGCATTTTGTGACCCATCATCCATGTATCATGGACATGTCTTGATTGTCTTACAGTTTTGCAAGTCAGAGGAGGACAGAATACTGTCCGTACAACTGGGTCAGTTTTTCTAACAGGATTATAAATGCTGAGACTGCAGTAGTCAGCATAGCGTTCCACGTTAATTGCCTGACAGGAATCAGTTGGAAAATTAGCTTAATTCCTTCTTGTGTACTTAATCTAATCAAATGAATTTGGCTGTGAGGTTTAAACAGGGGTTGTGCAATCTGGCAGAAATGTAATATTGTAATACTTGAAGATATCTTCGCCATACACAGCATTTAGTTAGTCTGAGGTTTTACGAACAACAGACAGAACACGAGTCATTGTTACCCCCGATTACGTACAAGACTCCGCCCACCGCTAGTGACGTCACGGGGTTCTCGCCAGCAGAGTTTAGCCGCCGATTTGGTGCTTGTTTTAGGGACCGGCACCAATTTGTTGGAAAAGGGGTATGTGAAACTTGGGTCAGTACAATCAGTCCGTCCATCTGTCTGTCCGTCCATCCATCCATCCATCAATCCATCAATCCAGACAACCATTCATTCATTCATTCATTCATTATCTGAGCTGTTCATCTGAACCAGGGTCGCAGGGGTTGCTGGAACCTCTCCCAGGTCATCGGGTGAGAAGCCTGAAAAACACTCTGGACAGGTCACCCTTCCACCAGGGCATACACTCTCACACACAGAGTCACACTAGAGTTTAGCATCACCAATTCAAGTACACTGATATGTGCTATTAACAAAGGAGGACAAACAAAAGACTCTGTGTCCAGTAAGAGCTTTGGGACTGTGCAGTTTTAATTTAACTAGTTGTTGGAGTATTATTTTTGGCTATATGAGGACGAGAGCAGAGCTGACACCATGCCAGGACCGCTGCTAGACACAGTACCACCCCGTAAAGCTTTCGCAATCAGTAAAACTTTCACTATCAAATGTAGAAGGATTTTCTCCTCTGGGCTAAATGTGTTAGACTTGATTATCCAACATTTATTTCAAAACTAAAAACTGCACCATTAACAGATTCATTCTACATAGAAACACCGATAATGTCCTCAGAACATCACATTGTGTTTTAATGAACTAAAGTAACAGTAAAATATTATCATTGGTGTAGAAAGTTGGTGTATATGACCCCTGTGAACCCTGGTGTTACAGTTGTGTGCAAAAGTTTAAAACTATTCTGCACACTTGATATGTTTAGTTGATTTTTTAACTGAAATTAAGTATGCAACCTCTACAGAGAGCACTTTTCCTAAAATTTTGTTTTGATTAAAAATTGTTTTAAATAAATGTTTAAATAAACTTTTGTTTTAAATTAATTTTCACTTATTTTTTTTTATTTAACAGCAGTTTTGTGCAACATTAGCCCTATACTCATTTTTAAAAATCATCAAATTTGGGATTTTGAGCAGGTGAATGAAACCTTTTGAATACAACTGTGTATAATCTTTCACTTCCCTTTCATTTTCAGGACTTGCATCGCAGGATTGATCAGACGCGTTCAGTCCCCTCTCTGGAAGACTGCCAGTTTCAGTATGGCTTCAACTCCAGCCACCTGCAGAAGGTCGTTTCATACTGGAGGAATGGCTTTGATTGGAGGAAACAGGTGGACAAGCTGAACAGATACCCGCATTTTAAAACCAAGATCGAAGGTGTGTTTTTGTGCTCGTATATTCTGATTAGCTTTGTGCTTTATTGAGTTAGAGTGATTTAAAAAGATTTAAAGATCTCAGGGTTGCCGCAGGGTTGTAAAAGGTAGTAAATGAGGTAAAATTAAAGCCAGTAAAAAGTAATAAACGTCATCTGACAAGGTAGTACATTTTTGAGCCCCCATCCAATGGGGCCTATGCGTTTTTCAATTTGTGCAACTTATGTGCATCTCCTTAAATTACTGAACTTGCGAGGATTTATTTTTATGTTGCCTGTAGGACCTGAGTGACAGGCATGATGTCACGTGACCTCGCGCGCGCATTCAGACCGAACACAAGGTTTGCGCTTCCTCTCAAAAAACTCAGGAGAGGACAGGAGAACTCTCCTGTCCCGACTAGCTCTGTAGTGATGGGAAGTTCGGCTCTTTTCAGAGAACTGGTTCTTGTGACTCGACTCCCAAACGGCTCTTAGTTTAGCATCATCTGTAGCCTCGTATTTTAGCCTAACTTGGCAAATATGATGCTT
>JBBJLR010074706.1:0-10871 GCA_037577145.1 Brachypetersius gabonensis
AGTACTCCAGACAGCTTAAATGCACAAGCTAGCAGTAAAGTTAAAAATACAGACTAAACTTAAGCAAAACTTACCAGGAAGACACAACAGCAGGTAGATTCAATAAGCACACTTTTATGATAGTTAATTTATTAATTAATTTTTTAAAAAGGCTTAGATCATGAATACTGTCATGTTTATGCTTAATATACCACATGTGATGGGGCTCGAAATGTATTGTGGGTTGAGGAAGAAAAATAAAGGACAGATCTCAGCAAGAGATCTGGAAGAGCGTGTGGTTATTAAACCGGATTCAGTTCTGAGGATACATCTTATTGCGAAGCAAAGCTGGTACATAACATTGGCGACGAGGAGTATTTTAGCTTAGTTAGTTTGATTAGTTAGCCGGTTAGCATGGAGAAATCCAGAATACAGAACTTTGCATGCTACACAGATCCAGCCACGCTAGGTTCTAGATGGAAAAGATGGCTACCATCCTTCAAGCTACGAAGCAGAGGAGACACGTGAAACTTCTACATCTAGCTGTAGCAGACATGCAGGATGTCTGCTCGACGTTGCCAGACACAGGTGAGCCAACAGACTACCAAAAGGCAGTCAACGCTTTGAACACATACTTTGTGCCCCAAATCAATCCAGTGCTGGCGAGAAACGCATTTCAAAAGCTACACCAGCAGTCAGGCGAGACTGTACAGCAGTTTGCAACACGCCTCCAACAAGCAGGAAAAGACTGCGGGTACGGTGGCGACTCTGACAATCAGATTAGAGATGCGATTTTGAGTAAAAGGACATCTGAATACATTTGCAGAAAACTTTTGGAAGAAGGGCGTGGACTGACGTTGGCTCGTACATTGAATATAGCGACACGCTGTGAGAGCATTGAGGAACAAATGTCGACCATGTCATGCACCGCAAAAGCAACCACAGAGTCAGTCAGCCGAATTTTCCAAAAAACAAAGGGGGCAAAGCACAGAAATGAAAATACAACAAGAAAACAAAATAGAGACAACAAAAATGATGGGAAATGCTACAAATGTGGGAACACTGACCACATAGGGTGAGATCCAAAATGCCCTGCATGTGGACAGAAATGTCACATGTGGCAAGGAAAAGACCATAATGCCAAAATGTGCCGCACAAAGGGTTTGAAAACAAAACAAAATGTAAACAGTGTTGATGCACATGATGACTTTATATTTACCATTAATGATGGTGACATGCCAGAGAGGCTTACCTTTTGTGTTGGGGGAGTGAACATGAGAATGTTGATTGATGTAATGTAATGGGAGAAAATGCATGGGAAAAGCTAAAGTCAGAGCACATTAAGTGTCACTCTTATGTCCCTAAGACAGGAAACTCTTTTCATATTCTTCCAGCCAGCCACTAACTGTTAAGCAGACGTTTACATGTGAGGTTTCAATAAGAAATAAAACTGAACATGCTGAATTCATTGCATTTAAAGAAAATGGTGAACCATTGCTGGGGAAAGAAACAACAACACGTCTAGGGGTTCTGTGAATAGGCGCCAATATTTCTGCAGTAACTGACATTAAACTAACACTCCAACTGCAGTACCCATAGGAGTTCACAGGAGTGGGAAAATTGAAAACAAAACAGATCCGGCTGCACATTAACCCAGAGGTGAGACCTATAGTTCAGCCATTTAGGCATATACCTTTCCATCTCAGGGGTGAAGTGGAATCAAGGATAAAGAAATTGATGGACTTGGACATTATCGAACCTGTGAATGGACCCACCCCGTGGTTAAATACTGTGGTGATCATCCCAAAGCCGGGAAACAATGTTCATCTCTGCCTGGACATGAGAGGGGCTAACGAGGCCATAGTAAGGGAACGCTTTCCAATCCCCACTGTGAATGAGCTGCTCCAGGGCATGAATGGTTCCACCATATTCAGTAAACTAGAATTGAAGTGAGGTTACCATCAGCTTGAGCTGACCCCTGAGTCACATGAAATCACCACATTCACAGTTCACAGTGGGGTGTACAGGTACAAAAGGTATTGTCTGCCAGCGAACAGTATCAGCATGAGATAGCCAGTGCCCTAGCTGGGATTGAAGGTGTAGAGAACATATCAGATGATGTGATCATACACGCAAGAGACCAAGAGACACATGACAGACAACTTCATGCACTCATGTTAAGACTCAGAGAGGCAGCATTAACACTGAACCCAGGAAAATGTCAGTTCAATATGGATAAATTGGTTTTTATGGGAATTCTGTTGTCAGAGAATGGTATCGGTCCAAGAGAGGAGAGAGTGCAAGCTGTGACTGAAGCACGGGAACCAGAGAACATAACAGAGGTGTGTAGCATCCTTTGCCTTGTTGGTTACAGCAGCAGATTTATTCCACGGTTCGCAACCCTGTCTGAACCACTGCAACGCCTGACAAGAAAGGACACACCATTCAGATTTGGGCCAGAACAGAGACAAGCTTTCAGTTCCCTTAAAGCAGAGCTAGCTAAAGCCACAACCCTAGCTTACTTCGCCAAAAATGCGCCAACAAAGTTGATAGTTGATGCAAGTTCGGTGGGATTAGGCACAGTATTGGTAAAAGACCAAAAGGGGATTAATGTCCCGGTGTGCTATGTGAGCCGCAGTTTAACTGACTGTGAGCGTAAATGCTCTCAGACGGAAAGAGAGGCACTAGGCCTGGTTTGGGCGAAAGACTACATTCATATATCTGTGGGAGAAAGCTTGACCTAGTCACAGACCATAAACCATTAGAGATGACCTATGCGCCCTGATCCCAACCATGTGCGCGGAGAGAGCGATGGGTTCTTAGGCTACAATTGTATGAATTCACACTGCAGGGAAGAACATCATTGCTGATCCACTCTCACAACTGCTGACAAATACGGTGAAATGTGTTGAACACAAGCATGGAGCTGAAGAGTATGTGAGTTTTGTAGCAGTGAATGCAACACCGAAAGCACTCACCACCAGGGAAGTGGAAGAAGCATCAGCCACTGATCCAGAATTAAGGTGCGCAAGGTGCGCAGGGCCATAGTGACTGGACACTTTGAGAGGTGTAAACAGTATGCAATTATTACAAATGAGCTATGCACAATGGGATATCTTGTTTTGAGAGGCACGGTATGAGAGGAGGTATAGTGTTTCCCAGGTCCTAAGGGAACAAGTGCTTGTACTAGCCCATGAGGGACACTTGGGTGTCATGGGAACAAAGCAACATCTCAGAGCAAAAGTGTGGTGGCCGGGCATGGACAGAATGTCACATTCCTGCCTAGACACTCTAGAACTTTATGACAGTTCCTGCTTATGCCCACTTGGGGTCGCCATTGGACCTTGGACTGTCATGTTTCACCCTCCACCTGACTCTAATTCCATGTCTAATCATTCCCCATCTGTTCTTTGTCTGTTTCCTTGTGTCATGTATATAAGCTCTGTCTCTTCACTGTGTCAGACATGGAAACATACCCTCACTTACCCTGGTTGTTACCCTTGCGTGTGAAGTACTGTGGGTGTTTTGTGTTTCAAATAAAGTCTACTTATAAATATATAGAGACCTACATTCGACCCTCCCAGTTGCTTCCGCCAGGACACAGCCATGACAGAATGTTCCCACCCGAAAATGGTAGTGGATTGCCAACTCAACTACATCAGCACGGACAAGGACGATTTGGCATACGAGTGGGATAGGATGTGCGAGAAGCAAATCGACGACTTCTACAGGCAACGATGCCTGGATAGTCGTGCTGACTTCGATTACCCAGAGAAGTACAATGGGTTAAGCTCGGATGATGAGGAATACACCCTCTGTTGGAGTGGACGACCGGAGGACCCCACCGGTGAGAGTGACCTGGAGAGAACTCCTCGCGAAGGAGTCCACATCTCGGGGGAGAACCCGAGGAAGGAGAATAAGGAAAAAGAAAGGAAAGGCAAACAGGACGAACACTACCTCCTCGACGGCAGAACCATTTCGTCCATCCATTCATTCTCCGCCACAGACTCCTACTTTCGTTCCTGTGTGCTCACCTTCTACTCATTTTCACAATACTCCAATCATCCAAGCCAGTTTCCCTTCTAATCCAGCCAGCCAAGCCAGACGTTTCACCGTACCTATCAGTCAACCCAGTTTTACCACCAATCCAACCAACCAAGCCAGTTTCTTTTCCGCACCATTCGGTCAAGCCAGTTTCACTACTGATCCAGACAGTTAAGCCAACCTCTCCTTTGCTTCAACCTACCAAGCCAGTTTCACTACTGATCCAGCCAGCCAAGCCAGCTGTTTCTCAGTACCTATCAGTCAACCCAGTTTTACCACCAATCCAACCAACCGAGCCAGTTTCTTTTCCGCACCATTCCGTCAAGCCAGTTTCACTACTTATCCAGCCAGTCAAGCCTGTTCCTACGTCATTACTACCAGTCACTCCAGCCCATCTATTGTTCCTTCCTAATCTCCTCTGACTGTGGCTGCTCGTTCTCTCCTGCCGCTGGCAGATCATTCTCCAATAACGGCGGTGGTTCGGTTCCCTCTGTTGAATACTACTCACTGCTCTTCCAAGCCTGCCACTCCTCTCTTCAATGGCTGAAGGATACACACCTCTGGCGATGGCGAGTTCTTCCGAGTGGGGGGATCCACAGCTGGCATCGACCTCCAAATCTGGCGCTTCCTCTCCAGCGCCGATTTCAGGACCTGATGCCTCCACTCCAGCGCCAGACTCGGGCCGGATGCTTCACCTCCAGTGTCGACCTCCAAGTCAGATGCCTCATCTCCGGCGCCAGTCCCCGAGCTGGGCGCTTCAACTCCTGTGTCGACATTCCAGTCAGACACCTCATCTCCAGCACCAGCCCCCAAGCTGGGGGCTTCAACTCTTAGCATCGACATCCAAGTCTGACACCTTCAATCCGGCGCCAGCCCCTGAGCTGGGCACTTCACCTCCAGTGTTGACTTCCGTGTCGGACGCCTCATCTCCGTCACCAATCCCCGAACTAGGCACTTCAACTCCAGTGTCGGCTTCAGAAACAGATGTCAGACCGACCTTCTGGTCTCCAGAGCCGGGCTCCGAACCGGCCATCCAGACCTCTGTGCCAGACTCCAGACCAGCCTTCCAGTCTCCTGAGCCAGGTTTTGAGCCGGCCATCCAGACCTCAGAGCCGGACCTTGAACCAGCCATCCTGTCTCCAGAGCCAGACTCTGAACCGGCTGTACAGACTTCAGGACCGGACTCCGAACCGTCCTGTTGGACCGCAGAATTGGGTGGAACTCGGTGAGGCGATGTATGCCATCTCCTTCTCCTCCTCCGCTGTGGCTGGTGACTCTGACGGATTTCTTGCGCTCCCCCCGTTCCTATTGATGGTAGGGCTGGGAGTTTCTCTTCAGCACCCCGGAGTTACGCTTTGTGTGTGTGTGTGGGGGGGGTACTGTCACATTCCTGCCTAGACACTCTAGAACTTTATGACAGTTCCCACTTATACCCACCTGGGGTCGCGATCGGACCTTGGACTGTCATGTTTCACCCTCCACCTGACTCTAATTCCACATCTAATCATTACCCACCTGTTCCTTGTTTGTTTCCCTGTGTCATGTATATAAGCCTTGTCTCTTCACTGTGTCAGACCTGGGAATATACCCTCACTTACCCTGGTTGTTACCCTTGCGTGTGAGGTACTGTTGGTGTTTTGTGTTTCAAATAAAGTCTACTTATAAATATATAAGACCTACACTTGACCCTCCTTTCCCAGTTGCTTCCGCCAGTTAGGTAGACCCACCTGAATTGCTGAGACTGACACTGCTACCCGATGGACCCTGGAGGGACATTGCAGTTGATATTCTGGGTCCTCTCCCGTGAACCCCTCCATTCTGTTAGTAGTAGTTTATTTCAGCCGATACTATAAATATGACATCTAGACTACCACCACAACAGAAAACGTCATAGACAGCATGGAGATCTTTAGCAGACATGGACTTCCAGTAACATGCAGATCAGATAATGGACCTCAGTTCAGATCAGATCAATTTAGAAAATGGAATCCCACATGTGAAAACCACACCAAAGTATGCTCAGGCCAATGGAGAAGTCGAGCATCAAAACGCATCACTGATGAGGAGAACTAGGATTGCTCAATCAGAGGGTTTGGTCTGGAAAAAAGAATTGCAAAAATATGTGTCTCCGACAGAGGCATTGTCCATGCAACGACGGGCAAGAGCCCTGCCAAATTGCTCTTCAATCAAAAGATAAGAGGAAAATTGCCAGAACTCATTGAGAGGCTGATCAGGAGCTATATGAACATGACGCAGAGCAAAAAGAAAAAAGCAAAATGTATGCAGATGTGCACACGTCACCGTTGGTGACACTGTACTCTTGAGACAAGACAAGACTGACAAGTTTTCAACAACATTCAACGCAACACCACATAAAATTATCAACAAGACGGGAAATAAGGTTGTAGTGGAGTCCCCAGCTGGAGCACAATATGCAAGAAATACCACATTTGTCAAGAAATATGAAGGAAAATTACTGAAACCAGAGGAGGAGAAAACACAGCGAGCTGAGGACACAGAAATCAGTGAAGCGAGAGAGAAACACATGACTGTTGCACAGACTCCGCAAGCAGAAAATGGCAAATAGAGACATACAGAAATGCTGATTAGGCCGCAAAGGGTCAAGCGAACACCTATTAGACTGTCTGACTATGTTTGTCAATAAGAGGCGTATGGTATGTGAGCTCTACAGGGTTAACAGTCTCATGTTGGTCATGGTTATGGAAAAACGTTCACACTGTTCAGGACTTGTTGAGAACAGTTCATGGACTCTGAAATATAAAACAGCTAACTCATGAGTAACAGTCTACGGAAAAGAAAATATCTTTGCATAGTTTAATATGGAATCTAGGGTTATTGAGGTGGTGATGTAATAAGAAGCCGGTTGTTTAGAGAAAACTGGAATGGATATTGTTGAGTTAGGTTAAGTTGTGACACTGTTTAATGGATCTTAATGTGGTCCCATTTCATATTCGTGTTAACTGTCTAACTGTGAGTTTAAGGCAATGAAAAGGGGGATGTCATGTTATGGGGCTCGAAATGTATTGTGGGTTGAGGAAGAAAAATAAAGGACAGATCTGAGCAGGAGATCTGGGAGAGAGTGTGGTTAATAAACCGGATTCAGTTCTGAGGATACATCTTATTGCGAAGCAAAGCTGGTACATAACATTGGCGACGAGGAGTATTTTAGCTTAGTTAGTTTGATTAGTTAGCCGGTTAGCATGGAGACATCAAAGCTGGTATATAACAAATACTAGGCTACTATTTTTCAATAGTTTTCAATAATTTACTTTTAAAGGGTATTTTTAATAGGATTTTTAAAACATGCTATCATGAATAATAGAAGATAAATAATAAAACACATTTTCATTATTTTCTTTTAGAATGGGCAGTTTTTGTTATGTCTTTTGTTATGTAATATTTTATTTATCTTTTTCTATCTGATTTTATTTCATAGCCTATAGTGACAATTAAAATAATAATTTGGAAAATCAAATATTTTTACAACATGATTACATAAAGGTCAATATATTTGTTTTCATAAAATTATCTCTTGACTTTTTTCAAGACATCCATTTTGTTTTTTGTTGCATTTTAACTATCAGATTTGATCTATATTTAAAAAAAAAGAAAAATACACAAAAGTACAATCAATTACAGAATATTAATTTTTTTTTAATTAAAGGGATAGTTCATCAAAAAAATAAAATTATGTCATCTTTGTAACAGAAATTAAGATATTTTGTATTTAATTGTGTAATTATGGTGTAACGACTATTGCTGTCTATCTTAATTTGTGTTCCAAAGATTCCAATGAAATCTTACAGGTTTAGATTTTTCATTTTTGGGTGAACTATCCCTTTAAAATTGACTTATTTAACAACCATATACCATATGTTTAACATTTTACTACAGTAGATATTAAGGTATGTGTTTGTGAAATTTTTGAATGTTTTAGGTTATAAATTCTATCGTACACATCAACAAAGTGTGTTTTTACACAGAATTATTCTGTTGATGTCACGCCTCGATTCAGGTGTCGTTGAAGTGGAAGGAGAGCACCGATGCGGATATCCAAACTTATACATACTGTTTATTTACATGGGTATTACAGAACCAAAACAGGCATGAGGGCCAAACAAAACAACACAGAACGAGGACCTAGGGAAGGTAAAGTGAGGGTATGCTACCGTGGCTAGAAACAGAGAGAAGTGACTATATATACAGGGTAGACATGATGAGGAACCAATGGGGAATCAGGTAATAATGAGGTGAGTTCAGACAGGTGACAACAGAGCAGAACAGACAACCAGACACAGGTGAACATAATAGAGTTCATGAAGTCCATGGTTTCGTGGCGACCCCTGGTGGTTGCAGGCAAGAACTGTCCCTCTGAGACTCAAGGTCACAGACAGTTGATTTTAGTATTTTTTAATTTATTTTATCCAAAAATAGTATTTTCACTGTAACGATTTGTGTTTCTTACATTTTAAGGAACTGTTTCTTAAATTACAGTAATTTAATGCATGTAATACAGTGACATGCTATTTTGGTTTAAATAGTCTTTGTTGCTGCTTTACAGTTTTTTACTGTAGTTTTCACAGACATTTTTACAGTGTGAAGCTAAACATTAACATTTAACTATAGGCGTGTAAAGCAATTAATCTAATGATTTACTAGCTTGATTAATTAATCTAAATTAATTGCACACATTTTTGCTGCAAAGGATTTTTAAGAATTTAAATGATTTTTGCCATATGAGTGAATGACTAATCAACATTACAGACTTTTCTACACTGTTTCTACACGGATAGAACTCCATCTATAAGCTGATAGAATCCATCTATAAGCTGTAGTTTAAGACAATGTACATACAAGGACGGGGGTCTGATAATTTATGCTTCCTTATTCAAAAAATGCTACGTCTATACAGTTCATGTAGTGTTCTGGATGTTTTCACATAAGGGGACCCATTCACCTCACCGCGGTGTCCCAATACTTTTGTCCCACAACCTTCTGAGTTGCAAATCTCGGCGAGGAAAGCACTCAGACACTTCAAACTCCACAGTTCTGTAGATCTCCAGGGAGAGCTGTCACTTTCCTGCCAGAGGTGTATACCGGATTTAGTTCGGATGAGGAGGATTACACTTTCTGCTGGAGCGGGCGACCGGAGGATCCCCCGGTGAGAGTAGCGTGGAGTGAACTCCTCGTGGAGGAGCCCATGCCCCGGGGAAGGAACCGGAGCAGGCGAAAGAAGAAAGGGAAGGCGGACAGGATGACCACCACCATCAGTCAACGAATCGGTTCGTCCAGCCACTCTTTGTTCCCCAAAGACCTCCATACAAGTTCCCGCGCCCTTGCCTTTCACCCCATTACACACGGCTCCCATCGGTTTCAATCCCGATCCAGCCAACCAAGTCAGTCTCCCCTCAGCTCCAGCCCATCAACTCAGTTTCATTACAGATCCAGGCAGCAGCTTCTCCGCACCATTCAGCCACACAGCTTTCACCCCTTATTCAGCCAATCAGGCCAACCTCTCAGCTACTCCAATGGCCAAGTCGGTCTCTCAGCCAGTCCAGCTGAATTAACACTTCATTACTCCAACCTGCAAAGACCACCTGTTTACCAGTCAAGCTGGTCTTTCAACCGCTCCAGCCAACCAAGTTTACTTCTCGGGCAGTCCAGCGAGTCCCTCCGCCGCTCCTGCCAGCCCATCATGCCTCTCCGTCAGTCAAGCCGGCCTCTCAGTCTCCGCACTGCCGGCTCAAGTTCACTCTCCGCCACCATTGACTGCTCAAGCTCCGCCGACAGCGGCTGCTCGCTCCGCACTGCCGGCTCCAGTCCACTCTCCGCCAGAGTATCCCCCGCTTCCTATGGTTGGTAGGGCTGGGATTTTTTCTCCTGAGCGTCCCGGAGTTAGGCTTTGTGTGGGGGGTACTGTCATGTTCCTGCCTGGACTGAACTTGTTGTTTTCGCTATGCCCACTAGGGGGCGCTATTGGACCTTGGACTGTATTGACTTCTCTCCACACCGGACTCTACTTTTAATAATTACCTCGTCACCTGTTTCGTGTCTGTCTTGTTAGGTCGTATATTTAAACCCTGTATCCTCACTGTGTCAAACGTGGGAACATACCCTCACATTCCCTGGTCTCGTCCTAGTGTTCGTAGTGTTTGTGTCTTGTGTCATTAAAGTCTGGTTTAAAACGTAATGACCTCCTACACTCGACCCTCATTCTACAGTCTTATCCACCGGGACTCACCCACGACAAGAGCAGTGTGTGGGGGAGCAGTGTGTGGGGGAGCAGTGTGTGGAGAGCAGTGTGGGGGGAGCAGTGTGTGTGGGGAGCAGTCTGTGGGGAGCAGTGTGTAGGGAGCAGTGTGTGAGGGAGCAGTGTGTGAGGGAGCAGTGTGGGGGGAGCAGTGTGTGGGGGAGCAGTGTGTGGGGAGCAGTGCGTGGGGAGCAGTGTGTGGTGATGGTCTCTTACTCAAGGGAACCTCAGAGGTGACACTACCAGTTTTGGGATTCGAAACAACAACTTTCTGATCGCAGGGTGAACACCTGAACCACTAGGCCACATATATAAATATACAAACAGGATTTACACAGTAAATATAAATGTGCAGGATTTGTTAAGACTTGACAAAAACTTAAATCTGAATGAAGCTGGACTGTGTAACATCTTCACACGTTGGACATCAGCCATAGAGGCCGCTGTCATGTTGTCAGTTTCTGGAAAGTCCTTTATTGCACCAGAATGAGCAAGAGGAGAATTACATGTAAGTAGAAACCCACCCCCACCCCATCCCCCCACACACACACTCATGTATTGCACTACCTTACAGGAG
>JBBJLR010074717.1:0-10871 GCA_037577145.1 Brachypetersius gabonensis
TATATATAGTGCACATATGCACTACATGGATAAAAGTATTGGGACGTCTGATCATTATACCCTCAGGGACTTTAATGACATTGCGCTCAAATACATAGACCTTAATTTGAAGTTGGTCCATGAATTCAATAACTGAGAGGTGTGTCCAAATACTTTTGTCCATATAGTGTACTTTTGTATTATCATTTTAGTTCATATTACTGAATTACATTCATAATTAAAACAGATGCTATTAATTCTACATGTGTTTAATTTGTTTATGTATCATCCAACGCTTTAAGAAAATGCAGTAAATGAATCAAATGCACAGTATTCTAGTGTCACCAAGACATTTGGCATTACTTTAGTGCAGTAAATAGCAATAACCACCAAATGACAGGCCAATCATTTTCTTTAGCAGTTATCTGTCAATACTGGTGTAATTCCACTAACATCACGCACTGTGTCCCCTGACACATGCCGTGCACTTAAGCCAAATTTGAAAATGAGAAATAAATCGGATCTAAATTAATTAGCGCATGATGAGTCTGCTTGATTGAATCTGGCGTAGTTTGGCGGAACTCACCAGAGGCGATGTAAATATAAATATTAGCTGTGCGGTGATCAAACAGGCTCTTTTACCTCTCGCACCCTTTCCAGCGTGTTTGTGCAAAGAGCAATTCGGAGCATATGCTAATCAGCGTGAAGTAAAATGGTCCTATCAAAGCATAAAGCAAGATGAATCTCTCATTAAATGAACTGCTTTCAGAGCCGCACCGCAGACGACTCCAGGAAAGATTCCTCTTCCTCTAATTAGTAGTTTCCGGCTGCAAGCCTCCGTTCCTTTTATCCCAGACCCCCCCGCCTTAATAGGAGCACAGCTGTTCATGACAAAATGCATTTGTCTGCATGTCGGCCTGGATCTAACCTAAACAATATAAATAGGAGAGTGGCCGTTTTGCTCATTTGTCCTGAGCTGGAACCTAATTAATAGCATCTGTTTTAATTACGAATGTCGCAAACCTCTTATTTCAAGAGCATTCTGTTTCACACTCTCGGGTTTCTCAGGCCTGATGGACCACATTCAAAGTTTATTACTTTTTTTTGTGTTTGAAGGACAACTCTTGAAAAACAGTGAGTCTAAGTGTGCTCTATCAAAGAGTGACATTGAAGTGCATCTTCAAACATTCAGGAATTTTTTAGGCTCTTTGAAGAAGGTATGTGAATTGGATGGGGGGCAGATGTGAAACGCTTGACCTCCTCTGCAGATTTTTGTCAGAGCTGCGCTGATAAAATTAGAAATAGGATATCAGGAGAAAATCTGCAGACGTTTAATGTTGGGTGACGTTCCTGCTGCAAGCGTCCGGGTAAGGCAGCATAATGCTTATTCTGCCTCAGACGGTCTTGGACGTGTGACGTGAGCAGGTCCAGATAATGCAGATAACATTGTCTAACGCCATTATGTGGAATCGCGAGTCATCATCAGAGTACACAGTTTTGCTGCACCATGGCATTTTAGCTCTAAAGTACCATACAAAAGGCAGAACTCTTGTTGAAAGGAGGTACATTTTTAAATATAAAAATATATATTTAATGATGCAGTAATCCCTCGCTTTTTGTGGGGGTTACGTTACAAAGAGATTTACAGATTTAATGAAGACAGGTGTGGTTCTGGACTTCTCGGGCAAGAGCAGCCATTGGAGGAATTTATTGATTGGTGTTTGTAAACGCTGGGTTTCTTCAATGACAGCTTGTAAATTGACGCATCAAATCACAACATGTTGTTGATTTGTTTGTGTAATTAATAGGGGTATCAAATAACCGTGTTAATCCTGATCAATTAATCACAGAACAAGATAACACTGATTAATCGAATAGTGGTGACTCTCAAGCCAGTCCTGCTCTATAAAATGAAGGACCAGACGTAAGTAGAAAGTTACAGACAGGTTGAACGGCATTCAAATCTAAACTGAGCACATCTACCTGTGACCCACTGACAACATGCTCTCTGTTGCTGAGGTTATTTGTATGCTGGACGCCGGAACTATTATATTAGAAGGATACGTGCCGCCCTCGCCTCCACCCTGCGATTTGTATAAGAGAAACACACAAGGCCGTGTACAGAGAGCTTGTAATTAATTTGATTTTTTTTTTAAATCACATGACAATAAATAATTCATACCACAAAAAATAGCTTTACCTGATGTGGTATTCACTAATAAATCAATTAGGCAGAGCTGTGGGCACCAATCGAATATGAATACATCAGCAAATACGTTTATAAACAAAACTTTTCCAGCAACTAGCTGTTAGTAATGGAGTAGCAATTATTTCATTAAATAATGATCATGGACTCATGGGATCCTACTGGTGTGGGTTTCCTCTCTTTCAGTCAAGCACACAAAAGCAGACAGAGCGCTAATACAGCTAATCCAGCAAATACAGCAGGCATTTTTAAAATACATTTTGCCAAGTAATTATGACAGCCCTAATAATAATATTTATAAAATTATTAACCCTTAGAGTGTGTCACCAAAACGTGATTTCAGTAAGTAAATTATGTAAAACCGTCCAAAACCGGTGTTTGTTCTTACACTGTCGCCATTTGCTACTCTTTCTCTTGGTGCGCCATTGGAGCCCCTCCCCTTTCAGGTTTCCCCACCCACTTGGGGGTGGAGACTATCCTGAAAGTTATCCCATGTTCAGAGATCTTTTTTGTTTCTTTTCTTTCTCTCAGAGCCACTGTGAGGCCTGTAACAGATGAGGCCTGTAACGGAGAGGCCTGTAAAAGTAAGGGTTCTGTAACAGTGTGGCCTGTAATGGTGAGTGTTCTGTAATTGTGAGGCCTGTAACAGTGAGAGTTCTGTATCGGTGAGGGTTCTGTAATGGTGAGGGCTCTGTAACGGTGAGGGTTCTGTAATGGTGAGGGTTCTGTAACGTTGAGGCCTGTAACAGTGAGGGTTCTGTAATGGTGAGGGTTCTGTAACGGTGAGGGTTCTGTAACAGTAAAGCCTGTAACAGTGAGGGTTCTGTAATGGTGAGGGTTCTGTAACGGTGAGGGTTCTGTAACGGTAAGGCCTGTAACAGTGAGGGTTCTGTAACAGTGAGGGTTCTGTAACAGTGAGGGTTCTGTAATGTGAGGGTTCTGTAACAGTGAGGCCTGTAATGGTGAGGGTTCTGTAACGGTAAGGGTTCTGTAACAGTGAGGCCTGTAATGGTGAGGGTTCTGTAACAGTGATGGTTCTGTAACAGTGAGGGTTCTGTAACAGTGAGGACTGTAACGGTGAGGGTTCTGTAATGGTGAGGGTTCTGTAACGGTGAGGGTTCTGTAACGGTAAGGCCTGTAACAGTGAGGGTTCTGTAACAGTGAGGGTTCTGTAACAGTGAGGGTTCTGTAATGTGAGGGTTCTGTAACAGTGAGGCCTGTAATGGTGAGGGTTCTGTAATGGTAAGGGTTCTGTAACGGTGAGGCCTGTAATGGTGAGGGTTCTGTAACAGTGAGGGTTCTGTAACAGTGAGGACTGTAACGGTGAGGGTTCTGTAATGGTGAGGCCTGTAACAGTCAGGGTTCTGTAACGGTGAGGGTTCTGTAACGGTGAGGCCTGTAAAAGTAAGGGTTCTGTAACGGTGTGGCCTGTAACGGTGAGGGTTCTGTAATTGTGAGGCCTGTAACAGTGAGGGTTCTGTATCGGTGAGGGCTCTGTAACGGTGAGGCTTCTGTAATGGTGAGGGTTCTGTAACGTTGAGGCCTGTAACAGTGAGGGTTCTGTAACGGTGAGGGTTCTGTAACGGTGAGGGTTCTGTAACAGTAAAGCCTGTAACAGTGAGGGTTCTGTAATGGTGAGGGTTCTGTAACGGTGAGGGTTCTGTAACGGTAAGGCCTGTAACAGTGAGGGTTCTGTAACAGTGAGGGTTCTGTAACAGTGAGGGTTCTGTAATGTGAGGGTTCTGTAACGGTGAGGCCTGTAATGGTGAGGGTTCTGTAACAGTGAGGGTTCTGTAACAGTGAGGGTTCTGTAACGGTGAGGCCTGTAAAGGTGAGGGTTCTGTAACGGTGAGGCCTGTAACGGTGAGGGTTCTGTAATGGTAAGGGTTCTGTAACAGTGAGGGTTCTGTAACAGTGAGGCCTGTAACGGTGAGGGTTCTGTAATGGTGAGGCCTGTAACAGTGAGGGTTCTGTAACAGTGAGGGTTCTGTAATGGTGAGGCCTGTAACAGTGAGGGTTCTGTAACGGTGTGGCCTGTAACAGTGAGTGTTCTGTAATGGTGTGGCCTGTAACGGTGAGGGTTCTGTAACTGTGAGGGTTCTGTAACTGTGAGGCCTGTAACAGTGAGGGTTCTGTGTCGGTGAGGGTTCTGTAATGGTGAGGGTTCTGTAACGGTGAAGCCTGTAGCAGTGAGGGTTCTGTAACGGTGAAGCCTGTAAGAGTGAGGGTTCTGTAACAGTGAGGGTTATGTAATAGTGAGGGTTCTGTAATAGTGAGGGTTCTGTAACGTGAGAGTTCTGTAACAGTGAGGCCTGTAATGGTTATGGTTCTGTAACGATGAGCGTTCTGTAACGGTGAGGGTTCTGTAATGGTAAGGGTTCTGTAACGGTGAGGCCTGTAATGGTGAGGGTTCTGTAACGGTGAGGGTTCTGTAACGGTAAGGGTTCTGTAATGGTGAGGCATGTAACGGTGAGGGTTCTGTAACGGTGAGGGTTCAGTAATGGTGAGGGTTCAGTAATGGTGAGGGTTCTGTAACAGTGAGGGTTCTGTAATGGTGAGGGTTCTGTAACAGTGAGGCCTGTAATGGTGAGGGTTCTGTAACGGTGAGGGTTCTGTAATGGTGAGGCCTGTAACAGTGAGGGTTCTGTAACAGTGAGGGTTCTGTAACGGTGAGACCTGTAACAGTGAGGGTTCTGCAACGGTGTGGCCTGTAACGGTGAGTGTTCTGTAATGGTGTGGCCTGTAACGGTGAGGGTTCTTCAACGGTGAGGCTTCTGTAACAGTGAGGGTTCTGTATCGGTGAGGGTTCTGTAACGGTGAGGGTTTTTCAACGGTGAGGCTTCTGTAACGGTGAGGGTTCTGTATCGGTGAGGGTTCTGCAATGGTGAGGGTTCTGTAACATTGAGGCCTGTAACAGTGAGGGTTCTGTAACGGTGAGGGTTCTGTAACGGTGAGGGTTCTGTAACGTGAGGGTTCTGTAACAGTGAGGCCTGTAATGGTGAGGGTTCTGTAACGTGAGGGTTCTGTAACAGTGAGTCCTGTAATGGTGAAGGTTCTCTTACGGTGAGGGTTCTGTAACGGTAAGGGTTCTGTAACAGTGAGGCCTGTAATGATGAGGGTTCTGTAACTGTAAGGGTTCTGTAACAGTGAGGCCTGTAACGGTGAGGGTTCTGTAACGGTGAGGGTTCTGTAACGGTAAGGGTTCTGTAACCGTGAGGCCTGTAATGATGAGGGTTCTGTAACGGTGAGGCCTGTAACGGTGAGGGTTCTGTTACTGTGAGGGTTCTGTAACTGTGAGGGTTCTGTTACAGTGAGGGTTTTGTAATGTGAGGGTTCTGTAACAGTGAGGCCTGTAATGTTGAGAGTTCTGTAACTGTGAGGGTTCTGTAACAGTGAGGGTTCTGTAACGTTAAGGGTTCTGTAACATTGAGGCCTGTAATGGTGAGGGTTCTGTAACGGTGAGGGTTCTGTAACATTGAGGCCTGTAACAGTGAGGGTTCTGTAACATGACGGTTCTCTAACAGTGAGGCCTGTAATGGTGAGGGTTCTGTAACGGTGAGGGTTCTGTAACGGTGAGGGTACTGTAACAGTAAGGGTTCTGTAACGGTGAGGCCTGTAATGGTGAGGCCTGTAACGGTGAGGGTTCTGTAACGGTGAGACCTCTAATGGTGAAGCCTGTAATGGTGAGGGTTCTGTAACAGTGAGGTTTCTTTACACCACCAGGGGCCGAAGCGCTCTTCCCTTCGTGGCCAGCGGCTTACTGGGAGTCTTCCCAACGGTGGATTTTAGGGCGGTCTGCTTTGTTCTTGCCATGGTAGCCGCGGGAAAAAATAGTGAAAATAATATTTAGACTAAACAATACTATTCATTGATCGGATAAATATTTACATTAAAATCATAATTAAAAAATAAATAAATAAAAACCTGCCAGACGGAGCAGCGTCAGTCTCGCCAGCATCCCCGAAACCTAGCAATATTGACAATAACTTGTAATTTCTGCGTGACGTAGGAACACCAAACAAAGCTTGGCATGATGTCTGAGACCTCGAGCATCAACACTAACTGGAGAATTTTTTTTGCCGAATGACAAAATTGTATCATTTGTTGCATTTGTTGCTGGAACTGTGCTGCTCGGGTTTTGAGGGTTAAAACAGAAAATGGAGTTCAGTAATTGGGCCACTAACCCAACCCCACACCCTGCTGCACACTTTTTGCCTGGGCTGGTCCACAGCCTGGTTGAGAACATTTTCTGTGTGGGACTGTGAGCTTAAAACACAGTGGTTGTGGGTTTTTTTAGTTAAGTAATAAAAACAAGTGGAAAAAAATGTCCTTGCATTGCGTTTGGAACTTTTATGGCACGAAAGGTCTGTCATTTCTACTGAGATTCCTCATCCTGCACTCATAAACATAACAGATTGTCTATGGCAAATTTATATCACCCCACCTCCCCATGTACTACTAACTTTGCCTGAACAGCCCTGAGGAGAGCAGAGGATTATGGCATTCTATTAGTGCACCAGTGGCCTTAATGGCCAGTGGATAATGGACTTTTATGATCTATTTGTCCCCCTCCCCTCTTATTAGGGCTATCATGTAGTCGCTTGGGTTATTGTTATTGTTGTTGTTTGTATTTTGGCTTGTACAGGTACGGCCAGTCTATAAATTACACATATCCCTGTTGGTGTAATGGTCAGGTGTCCCAATTTAAAAAAAAAATACAAAATTAAACAATAAGAAATCATGAAGACATTTTCACTTGTACTTTTTCATCTAAAATGTATAACACTATGATGCACCCCCCCACCTATATGTTGTACCCTCTTGTCTGCTAGCCTCTAGCCCAGCTTCTTCACTTTCTTAAGTACCTTCTAATATGTCTTCTTGATGAAAATATTTTTTTCCCCCTCCAAGTTTCCTCAAGGTAGGCAAATTTAATAATGCAGCCATTATGCAAATGGTCTCATTAAATAGAAAATGCATGGCAACAAAGCAGATGCCTCCAAACATGTTGTGTTGTTTGTAACATTTATAAACACTTATTCTCCGAGCCCGCGCTGTTTATCATACCAGTCTAATGAAAAATTAATAAATAAGAAAAGGCCCAGGATTACATTTTTATGCCCTAGATGAGTGCAGGATAGCGTGAAGACAGGCTGCTGAGGAGCTTTGATGATGCTTTGTGATATTATTTGTGCATTTCCTTTTTTGTTTTGATTTATGCCATGCTGATGTGGACCCCCTGATGATAATTAAAACAAGGCAGGCAGGGAAGGCTGTCTCCAAAAGCACCATTTGCTCAAACTGTACCTGTCTTGTTCAGAGACAACAGAAGCATCTCTGCTTTTGAGGGGGTATCTGCATGTGTGGCACTGTGACATTCACCCAGTTGAGTTGTTACCTTTGCCTTCTTCTCTGTTATTTTAACAACAAACTGTCACACATTAAAGCGAGAATAGCAGGGGTAGGCCTACGGAGATCATTTCCCCTTAAATTAAATTGAAAAGAATACAACAACGAATATCATGATACACAATATCTAGACTAATTACAGCTCCAAAGCTTCAGAATATTATTTTTCAAATCACTTTTTAATTTTGTGATATAAGAAACAGCTCACATTTAACATTAAAGACTCCCTTTCCTTCATTTTACTGCCTTAATTTTTTTTTCCTCTATAACGTCCATTTATGTCACGATTCGACTTGGCTCGCTCAGGCGGAGGGCGCACACGCAGATTTCCATTTTTCAGAACTTTGTTAATATTCACAAAACAAAAGAAGACTCAATGGGCAAAAGCTCAAAACAGAGAAAACCAGGACGACCACAAAACCATAGTGTAGGGTGAGTGTCGACAGACAAATAAACTATGAAACAGTGGAACTTTAATCTCTAATGAACAAACAACACTCCTCATACTTGATTAACTAAACACAAAACATCTGATGAACATAAAGAAACAACAACCTCAGTTTCAACTTAAAAGTCCTTTACACTTTAACCACTGTGGCCTCCAGCGGCCGCTGACTGGGGCACAGTTTACAGTATTTTTGTAGTTTTATGCAGCTTTATGTTTTTATTAACATTTTACCCTGTAGAACTGTGTGAGACTGATATATGTAAATGACCTCACTTCCTTTTGGCTGTTTCAAAAGCAGTTCAGGCTGAAATATACCTTAGATCTACTATAGGAAGAGTAGATGTAAATGTGTGAGGCCTCGTTCCACACAGACATTCGAATCATGGATAAATGAACACCATACTCACTTTTTAGCATTTTGTAGGTACACTTGATTGACTTCACTGGCGTTCTTTGATGCAGTTTAACTCCAGCCTGCAGTCCAATGTGTAGTTCTGTGTATTTACCAGTGGGGGCAGTAATTATTCTATCCAAAGTGTTTACATGTGGGTCATGAAAATGTGAGAAAAACCTGTTTCTTCATGATATGGGCCCTTTAACAGAGTTTCAAACAGCAAGATAGCCCTCTTGTCTGATATCCTTTGTTATTTAAAATAGTCAGAGCAATCCACAACTGGTAATTTTTTCTATGTGTAAAACCAGGATTTAAAAATAACATTTAAATTTGTAACTTAGCCCTACTCTACCGGCCTCCAAGCGACCATTTAGCAATGAAAATTTAATTCATGGCATTGTTCAAATAAAAAAACTAAAAATCTGACTGAACAGTGCATAACTGCATGTTATAAAAAGGGATTGTCTGGAAAAAGCACTTAGAGACGAAGCTAAATGCATTTAATGTGCACTTAAATGCATACAATAGTCTTCAGCACATTAATGGAAAAAAACTAAACATGATTGGCTGAAATCTTATGCATGAACGCACTACAAGGGATATGAATCCAGCTTAAAGTCCCATTCATTCATTCCTTGACTTCATACCGGTTTAGGCCACATATGGAATCTAAGCTATAAAAACAGCCAGTGTCGAATTTGTGATGTCACAAAAACTAGCGGAAAAACATTTGGCTTGCAGTTGTTTGGCCCCGCCCATTCTCACTGAAGTTATAAGGAGTGTCTCAACCTGGACTACTTTTTGAATGTGGCTTGATACAGGATAGCCAATCAGAGGAGAGAGTTTGAGACAGGAGAGCCAAGCAGAAAAGCCCCCCCCCCCCCCACACACACACACACACACACTCA
Source organism: Brachypetersius gabonensis (assembly GCA_037577145.1). Taxonomy (NCBI): domain Eukaryota; kingdom Metazoa; phylum Chordata; class Actinopteri; order Characiformes; family Alestidae; genus Brachypetersius; species Brachypetersius gabonensis. The sequence continues at coordinate 9,345 of JBBJLR010074717.1, forward strand.
CTCAAATGTCAGTCTTAAAGGCACAGTACCAAAAAAACAGCCTGTTGGAAAATGGTCATGAAAAATTAATTATATTTTCAGTAAAAGAAAAAAGCGAGGGCCCCTTTTAAAGGTATAAATATACTGAAATACACACAGCAGCTCGTTTGATTGAATTAAAAAAAAAATGAAAGCCAGTTGTGCTGGGACTCCAGTAACTTTGCTAATGTGCACCCAAGGAGGGACGGATTCCGCAGTATAACTGTACAGATGGTCGAGTTTGTGACAGCATATTGCAGCAGGGAGCTACGAAGGACGGCTGGCAAAGTCAATTTAAGTTTTTTGAGGAAATAAAAAATGGAGGAGAAAAAAAAGCATCTCTGAGGTTTAAACGTGAACGCTTGGTGGAACTTACTGTAGCTCTCTAGTGAATCGAGATAAAAATAAATAAATAATATTAAATAAAACATTGCGACGGAAAACAGCTCAGCCTGCCGCCAGATTGTGAATTAATTAAGGAGTGTATGCGTGTGGTTGGTGTGTCTGGTAGAGCGTACCGGTCTAAACGTAATGCCCAGCTGACTCTCTCCTCGCCGCTGCTTCCCTGCACGGCCCACTACCCCCTTTCTGATTAAAGCTCTCGCTGTCTGTTGTCTTGCAGCACGTCCACGTCCACGTGTTGCCGAGGAGAGCCGGGGACTTCGAGAGGAACGACAGCGTCTACGACGAGGTAACGGCCTGATATATCGTCCAGAGGCCGCTCGCACACTCCATTCACAGCAAGACCTAGTAAATACACAAGGGGTCAACGCACTGACGGCGCTCTCGTAAACATCACTGACGCACCAGATTGTGCAGCCTGGGGCAAACTGTAAATACGGAGGGGTAACAAGGCCTGACGCTGCCGTCCCCTTTTATATGGCCTCATGAAACATTGAGGCTTTCCTCGCAAATAAATCTCAAAACAGTCTAGGGCACTTTCACTGATTTAAAACGTGTGCTTTTTGTTCTATAAGCAAAACTATATGACTTTAACACAGTTTTGACTTACATTTGCCACGAAGTATGTTGATCCAGTTTGTTAATTAAATTCATTTAAAGCAAGTGCATTTAAATTCCAATTTTTCCCATGAAATTTCCAACCAGTTCCTCTAATGGGGCATCATTGGACGTACATAATATGGCCAAAAGAACTGGGACACCTGACCATTACACCAACAGGGACTTTACTGACATTGCATTCAAGTCCATAGACTTTAATATGGAGTCGACCCCCCTTTGCAGCTCTAACAGCTTCCACTCTATTTGGAAGGGTTTCCACTGGGTTTCTGTTTTGGAGTTTCTGTGGGATTTTGTGTCCGTTCATTCTTCATTTACAGCGGTCACTGACACTGATGTTGGATGAGAAGGTCTGGATCACAATCTCCATCCCAAAGGTGCTGGAAACACAGCACACATTTCTAAACCAGTTTTTTCATGCTGATCTCAGATCTGCTCTCAGTGTTTTTCAGTCACATCCACTTTCTGAATGCTGAGTAATATTAGATC
>JBBJLR010074727.1:0-10870 GCA_037577145.1 Brachypetersius gabonensis
TCATTTCTCTCTCCCTGGCACTATATTGCCCCTCCGTCCCAATACTTTTGCGCGCTCTAGATTTAATTCACAGTGCCATTTAATTCCATGGTGGCATTGGGACGTAACGCAGTTCAACTCTAAGGTCGAGCGTCCCAATACTTTTGTCTCCGCTCCCTATCATACAGGAAATAACGTCTGGTCTCGTTTTAGTCAACGAACATGAAAAGACATTTTAGCGTAGTTTTTATTTTGTAAACCACATTTGGTCTCGTTCTTATTCGTCAACAATATAACAGGATATATTTCGTTTCATTATCGTCACATGACCAGCGTTTACGTTACATCTCGTCTCGTTTTAGTCACGTAATAAATGTTGGTTGACGACGATATTTAGTCATAATTTTCGTTGACGAAAGCAACACTACTTGGGTCAATGGGTTACATACAGAGGATAAATTTCACACTGTGCGCTGTATTGTGTTCATAAATGACAAAAATAGTCACTTCGCACTTACACTTTTAGTTCACCGGGCCATCCTTATTGTTGGAGCTTATAGGTGTTAACACCATTTTTGAGAAACTCCATGTGTAATGTGTATATGAGTGCTCTGTGTCCGCTGTGTGCAGGCTGGAGGCAGTGCAGGCCTGCAGGAGTTAAGTGACTGGCCCCTGAGAGTGACCCAAAGGGCTGAGAAGCTGCTGCTGCAGAGAGCAGCCGTCCCCTGGAGCGTCTGGGCCAACGGGTCACTCCGTCACGCACTGACATACAGCCTGCCTCAAACACTCCTCTTCTTACACAACACGTCTCAGCTCGTCCAGCAAGAGCTCAGGAGTGAGTAGAACCCTGGGGAACTGAAGCTGATGTTGATTTAAAGGGTAAACCGTAATGTTCAGTCGTCAATCACCACAATAAATTTGCAGAAGCTGGAGACCTGCTAACATTTTTTTTTCCAAAATCAAGGATCTTAACCCTTAGAACCCTCAGAGTGTATCAGTAAACTCTGATTTCAGTCAATATAACCGGTGTAAAACAGTCTAGAACCGGTGTTTGTTCTCCAACATGCTCTCCATTTGCTGCTCTTTCTCTTGGTGCACCGCTGCTCAGACACTCTCCGGAGCCCCTCCCTCTGCGGGTTTTCAGCTCCCACTTGTGTGCGGAGACTATCCTGAAAGTTCTCACGAGTACAAAGATCTTCCGGTTGTTTTTAAAACCCCTGTAGTTGTTATTATTATTATTATTAAATGTTTTTAAAAAACAATAACTTCTACGTGACACAGGAACAAGCTCAGCATGACATCTGACACCTCGAGCACCAACACACACCGGGGGGCGGGGGGACTTCCATATAAGGAGATGTTCTGCTGTACTATTACAATTTACATTTACATTTACGGCATTTATCAGACGCTTTTATCCAAAGCGACTTCCAATCCCTAATTACAGGGGACAGTCTCCCTGGAGCAACTTAGGGTTAAGGGTCTTGCTCAGGGACACGTTGGTGGTGTGCTGAAGGTAGGATTCGAACCCATGACCTCTTGGTCAAGAGGCAAGTATCCTACCCACTACGCCACCACCACCCCCAATTTACCATTTATTGGGCTTCCAGCTCAGATCTGTTTAAGGGCTAATCTCAGCATACAGCAGCTATAAGCAGATTTATCTAATCAGTTAGGAATCTTTTAAGAGCACTGTAAATAGTAGCATTATGAGTCCCATCACTGTTTACCACACACTGCTAACAACCATCGAAACCGAACCATTTTATGAGCATCTCATTTAAACAAAAACTTTCTTTGCTTCACTTTTACTCTATATGGGAGTAAAAATCCTGCTAGTCTCTTATGCTGATCAGATTTTAATTATTTACAAATTCCTAATTGAACACAATTAAGTTAATCAAGCCTTCAGATCTTCTAAATGGGGTAATTAGGATGATATGTTCGGGGTACAATAAAATCTGCAGGAAAATCAAGGCAAGGAACTGGTCAGAAACTATTAATTTATATTTAGGCCATGTCCACAGTTACACAGGTGTTTCTGGAAATGGATGTTTTTCTATGTGTTTTGGCCTTTCGTCCACATGTAAACGGCATTTTGGCCAGGTTTTAATAACTCAGTAACCACTCGTTTTTTCGCCAAATCAGCCTCACATGGATTTTTTCTGAGAACCAAACTGATAGAAATCCCCACAATAATGTGGAATTTACTAATAACATAAATAGTAATCCAGATATAAATTCAGCTATATTTCCAGTTACTGGCTGCTGCCCTCCTGTTCTCGTGTTTTCGTTTTGTTCTTCTAAAGCTCTGCACCTTCTGGCAATGCAGCTCAGCACAAGAGAACATGTAAGACGCTCCAGGAGAACGTTGAACTACTGGATATGCTGCGGGAAAGACAAATTTATGCCGCTGTAGCACGCCATTATGGCATAAACAAGAGCGCCGTACGCTACATACAGAAGAACGAGGCCCCTATCAGGAGGACCATATCAGCTTCTGTGGTAGCGCTAACAATGCTCATCTCGGGCCGACAGCCGCCACGCACCGGACGGCCATTCTGGTCTTTTCCAGAACGCACGTCCCTGTATACAGGTTTACTTTTATATTTTCGTTCTGGATAATGTATTATTTAAAATGAAATTAAAGTGTTTTGATTCAGTTGTTTTTTCTTAGAACTGAACTAATAATTGTTCATGAAAACCCCAGCAAATTCTTGGAAACTGCAGATATCCTTCAAATTTTTTGTTTCTTTCGTGGCAATATATAATTCCTCATGTACTTTAGTGTTACATTATTAACGCTAAATTTAAATTATTACCACTAAATTTAAATGATTACATTTTGTAAGATAAATATTAAGGTAAATTCAGCTACAGTTCCATGTAAAATATAACTGCATTATTTTTTTTGTACCGTCCAGAAAACACAAAGCATGTCTTGGGATGGTTAACTACTACAAGCTACTGCTTGTTTATTCTCGTTTTCATTTTGTCCTTCTTATAGCCGTGTATTTTTATTACTGTAAATGAAATTAAAACAGGGTGTTGAGCTCAGTCGCTGTCCAGTGTCTTTTACCAGCCGCTCCACCTCAAGCGTCTGAATAAGGTGCAGTGGAATGAACTGTAAATTATTGAACTGTATTATTATTGTTACTAAAAAATACATTAAATGGTTAATGTATTTACCCTGCTTATACAAAATAAAACGACAGCACATACCAAAGAAAACACCTGTGCATGAATTACAGTGCAGACTATACAGCGGTAATATCGGTATTTACATTCTAGCACTGCAGGAGTTCAGTGTAAACTGTACAGTACAGATAGGGGTTTACCTTTACATTTTCTTTAAGGGTTACTGTGTGTATTAAACTGAGTCTAAATCAAATTAAAGTGTTTTGGGAGCAGATTTGGGGGCATATTTAGGATTCACACAAAAAAATGGGCATTTTTAGGCATTTTTTTACCAAAGCACAACAACACGTTTTTTCACTATACGTAGGTGCTCTTGGAACGTAACTGTATTAGGTTTTCATCTACAACCCCGACATTTACTGCTGCTCTCAACCTCGTTAGAAGTTCTGGCCTGTTTATACTCAGGAGGAGTTCCTGTCCCTCCAGTATGAAGGACAAAGACGTCAGAGTCGCTTCGGATGCTGTTATATTCAACACGGACAGCCTCTGGGAATGACATCCCCCCTCCAAGGTTTCTGACCGGTCACCAGTGCTGTACGGTTTAAGGTTATATCAGCACCTGCTGACTTGGCGTGCTTTTGTCAGCATTTTTTGCGATTGCGTGTGGATGGAAATATTATTGAAAACGTGCTTGCGTGGGCGCAATTGGAAAAAGCAACAACGGAAAATCTTCGTTTTCAGAAATACCTGTGTATGTGTGGACATGGCCTTAGTGTATGTGTGGGCATGTTCTGTGTCAGTAAATGTACTACTGTCAGTTACTACTGTCAAAATTGACAGTTCTTTCATATATTTTGCATGCATTTTCACTCCAGACTGTGTTAAATATAGGGGAAAATGAGGAATTAAAAGGAATACGATAAATCGAGGGTGAGGGTATTTCCCATTGTTTGCACAAATTAGATATTAGATATTTGATACTACAGGAACTGTATTTATTTAGGTACTACATTTACATAAAAAGATTTATATAATCTAAAGTTTTTAAACATCTTCATATGTTTTTATTTGGTTTTATTGTTTATATATATTAACACTGTAGATTAATACTGAGAACAAACAAAATGATGAAGGAACACATGGAATTATGCAGTAAACAAAAAGTTAAACAGACCAGAATCTGTTCTGTAATCAGGGAATGATGGACTGTTGTGTTTTTGCTGAGTTCAGTGGTTCTTGCCATAATGTGCAGTAGAACCGTAGTGGAACAGGATCACTAACTGTGGACCAACCCGACTCACAACTGATGATCCCAAACACATTAAGAAGGAGAGAAACTCCACTAATGAACTCTTAATGAAGAAACTTCTGTTAATTAAACACCATTCCAGGTCGATTCCTCATTAATCTGATTGAGAAAATGCCCAGAGTGTGCAAAGCTGTCATCAGAGCAACAGGTGATGTTTTCAGTATTAATCTACAATGTAGCCCAGAATTAAAAACAACAAAGGGAATCGTTGAATGAGAAGGTCCAAACTTTTGACTGGTACTGTACATGCATTAAACAGGCCCTGCTGATGTCGGTTTCCTCTTTTTCGATGACACTCATTAGATCAATTTGAGTGCTAAGTGGGTGCGCCCCCTTGTGGAGAATGCTCAGACTGCTAAATGTGGCTTTATAATGACCTCTAGATCAACTGTTTAACTGAGTAATCGTAACAACCTTAGTAATTCCGATTCACTTCATCAACAGAGCCACTGGCGACACTGGCTGGAGCGTACCACGATGTCACAGGGGAACGTCTGGACACGGCGTGGCAGGAGGGACTGGAGCTGTGGCGCACAGAGCTAGAGGAGCTGCTGCCTGCCATCCTGCATTACCATCATTTGAGAGTGCCGACCTTGACCTCTGTCCGCACTGCGATCACCGCTCTGGACTTGGTGAGATACAATCATTTTGTTTTATTTGACAGAACTTTAACTGAACTCCAGATACACTCGGCTCTGAGTGATCAAATTAAGAAGACTTAGGTTTGTGAAAAAGCTTTGTGGTTCCACTCCAGGTCAGCCAGCAGACGGTGCACTGGGCCGAGGCCAGGTTGGCCGCAACATTAGTGGGAGTCAGGAGGCAGCTAGCCTACATGTACAAGCTCTCCAAAAGGTGGGTTGTAAATCTGGAATAAAATGGCTTGTGTGAGCTGTAAAAGACTATAATAGATGCATCCATTTTTTTCCTGACGTCAAATGCAGTCAGTTAGTTAAATCATTGGTGACTGAAGTTTGCTTTATTAGTTTTGAACTGGAGCTGTGATGTTATCACACACCAAGTCTGTGGTTAGAAACCAAATAAGTGAGTGTTGTGTTATGGGGGGAAAAGTGCATTAGCACATTATGTAATATACAGAAGTCCATCAGCTCCACTTAGTCTGTAATATGTTTAATGTCCAAGCATTTCAAAATGACTTTCTCTTTTCAAAACTGAAACAACTGAAAAAGTGCAACCTTGAACTTTTCTACTCTAATTCACACACACACGCGCACACATACACGCGCACACATACACGCACACACACACACACACACAAACACACACACACACACACACACACACACCACCATTCATCATTCACTTCGAAACCAAACCCCTTAATTTTACCCCTTAAAATTACCATAATTTTGACCTTAATTTCCAGGAAATTAAGAAAACAAGGGAAACATTGCACAGATTAATGTGATTAAGGGATAAAACTACTGAATATTCCTACTAAAGGCTCTTCCCAGACGCGGAGTATAACATTGTAGACAGAGCTTAACCTTGTACGCAGAGTTTAACCTAGAACTCTCCAGGACTGGGGCCGTATACAGAAACTTCCTAGCCTGAAAATCCTATTTTACGTATGTAGTAACCATGGTAACGGCATTTTATGATTTTATTTAGGAGAAAAAAACAGAACAGAACAACCGTTCCTAAGTCAATTTTCCTATCCTAATTTGAATTAAGAAAAGTATATTACAGCAGCACACTAACCTCAAAAAATCTTAAATAAACTCTCCCTAACTTTAGGAAACCCTTCTGCTGTCCGATCGACTCCTCCCAGCTTTGGAGAGACTGACCCGTTGGCACAGGGCTCTCCCGGCTGTGGTTCAATTAAAAAATACGCTTAATTTTTGGTTTTTCGGTGTGTGTGTGTGTGAGAGAGTCCCTATTTTGTCCACATAGTTGTGTATGACAGCTTTGTCCCAGTACTTTTTTCCACATTGTCCAGTGGGTCTGGTTTAAAGTTTAGAGCAGGATGTTGTTTATTATCCATATTCTGAAGACAGTAACGAAGATACTTGGGTGATACAGTGTTACAGACTGGACCCTCGTAAAGTTACAGTGGCAGCAGGTAACAGTTACTTCGCCAGATCACGTGTTGCGTTACATGCTAGGTAACAGACATAAAAGTCAATCATCAGATTTAAGTTAGATAAGTTAGATAAGTTAGATTGCTTATTTATGCTTAAGATAGGAAGTTTCTGTAATACGGCCCCAGGGCCTGGTCTCCTGTGTGTGAGTATGGAGTTTGCAGGTTCTCTTTGGGGTGGCATGGGTTTCCTCCAGGGTCTCCGGGTTCCTCCCACAGTCCACAGTCATGCGTATCAGGTGATTTGGGGATGCGACTGTGTGCCCTGCAGACCCCGGGATAGTCTCTGGGTACCCCCGACCCTAGTAAAGATTTCAGAAAATGAATAAATGAATGAGCTTGAATTGTGATTGCCTGTGTGTCTCTGCAGTGGCAGTGGTGTGAGACTGAGGCTTCCTCTGCCGCAGACTCCCTGGCCAAAGGGCTCACTGTACGAGGTGACGGAGGTTCTGCTGGAGGAGTTTGTGCTGAAGCCCCTCTTGGCCGTGAACTCAGCGAGCCTCACAGCTGAGCTCTACAGGCTCAAAAGAAGACTGATGGACAGCCCGTTTAACCGTAAGTCTCTATGTCTCATGGGTTGTTGGTATATGCTACATTTTCTTTCGTTATGATGAATAGGCTTTACTCAGATGCCCCAGAGATTTTGATGAATAGTCTTCTGTAATGTTAAGCGAAACCATATGTCATCGCTTTTGAGAAGAATTTTCACTATTTTGTCGTTATATGCTTTTCTGTCATCAGTACTTCTGTAACACCAAATACTTGCCTAACAATGGAATCTGACTCTTTAAGAAGGTGAAAAACTTTGCAAATCTGGGTCCCATAGACCCCAGCATAGATTCCAGGTCCCCGCAACCCTGAATGATATTATTTCTATATCGTCCGCACTTAAAGCCTAGTTATACCAGCAAATCACATTCATTTCAAAGGAAACTGTCATGAACAACCTGTTGCAGATTTTCAGGGTGAAAAACTTCTGGGAGAGAAATTTTGTGACAAATTTGCAGCTTTGACCAGTAGCAGTACTGCTTTAGCTGTGTTAACCTGTTCAGGGCCAGAATGGAGAAAACACATTTAACCTTGTAATGATTGCATGATTTTTGTAGTTTTATTGTTTGTGGTAGTCACATTTATGTGTGCAGCACTAGTTAGCTAGTTTATTTAGTGCTATGTTAAGGATTTGGGGATTTCACTACCATGAAACAAATTAATGTACATGTATAGACTGTAACATATCCATTACGTTTCTGCTGATTGATGCTTTAGGGTCTTAGTTTTTAACTCGTTTTATAGAGCTGCTGGCATTTTTCAGTGTTTCAGCAGAATCGAGAGAATCTGGTAAGTTTATTTTTAATGGCTCACCGGCCCCCGTTAGCTGAAGAATCGGGCAGAAATGAGTTGCGGCAGCTGGTGGTCAAGTGATTAGAGCATTTGGCCAGTGATCAGGAAGTCGATCACTGGCCAAATGGTTCGAATCCCAAGACTGTTGAGCATCACCTTGAACAAGGATCTGATGTACATCCCTCTGAAAAAGAGCATCAGCTAAATGCTGCAAATGTAAGGTACCGTCCCCACGCCCTGCTCCCCGGGTGCTGTGTTCCTGGCTGTCCACTGCTTCACTTGGTGAATGGGTTTAATGCAGAGGAAGAATTTCATGCTATTGTGTGACCAAATGGTCACTTTCACTGAAGCAAACAAGGATCCATATACCAACAAATATTCCTCCTCATGCTCTTAGGAATTTTTTTGGTTTGCTTTGGGGTTTTTTGGTGCTCATCTTGCTTATTAGGGAGCTGGAAGCTGTTTTTGTTAATGTCTATTATAAATAAAATCAATGTGATCTAACTGAATTGAATAACTTATCAGATTGGATAACTTTATCGAATAAATCTTGTCCCTTATTTAGATCAAGCTTTTCTGGTGGCGGATGAATTTGCCGTGTCATTCGATGGGCAGCTGTTGGAACTACCGGCTTCCTGCGACCTTATCCTGGCCACTGATGTCACTAGTAACACCTTCACCATCGGCCTCAGATCTAGCAGGCCTAAACAGCGCTCTCTAGTGGTACAGCTGAAAAATACCTCGGTTTCAATCCATCCTAATGCACAGGTACCTCTTCAAACTTACCCACTTCATTCTGTATGCTAAAAAATATCCATTCAAGCATTTTGATAGAAGCATTTTGTAGATTCACTGTAAAGTTTAAGACTGTAGCCCATCTGTAGATGCACTATTTGTATACAATGTTCCATTTCTGACCACAGAGCCACAACAGATAGGCTACAGTCTGTAATGCTTCATCTTTATTTTGGACCTGGTTGAGGGAAGCCATGAGGTAATGGTAAGGAATCTATGATAAAGTAGATGTAATTCTTTCTAATCTTCTGTTATCAGGTGGAGATTGACTGTCACAACATGCACCCACCTTTCAGCAACCCTGATGTCGTTATAACAAGGGAGCTGAATGTACTCACAGTGTCCAATAGAAGAGGATTACTGGTATCATGTGACCCCTATCTGAACATCTGTAGTGTTACTCTTGATGGATGGCTTCATGGTAAGAAGGCCAGTGCCAGCTAGTTCATTCTTACCCATAACATAAACAGTCGATCGAAAACAGCTTCAGCTTCCAGGGAATTGAAAGGGTCTGGTACATGATGTTTTGTCTCAGCAGCCCCCAGTAACATTAGCTAACATTCCTCTGCCCATCACATAGTAGGCTTGTCACGATACTCAAATTTCAAACTCGATACTGTTACTAAGGATGGTACTCGATACTATTTTCGATACTACAGGGAGAGAAAAAACAAACACAGGAATGTTTTAATACATAATTTGAATGGTGCTCGAGCCGGGCCTCTGCGGAGGAGAGCTTCACAAAGCTCCCCCAAAGCTCCCCCTGGCTCTCTATGGAGGAAAAAAAGTGGCACGCACTTTTAAATGGGTCCCGAGCCGAGCCGGCTGTCATGTAAACATGAGGTCCGCCAGGTTAGCAGGGAAGGGACTGCCCGCCACAGTGCCTGTTGAAAGTTGTTGTTGTCTGCCGCCGATTTCCGTGAACCGGCAGATGCAAAACTGGCATTTAAGTATCGAGACCTGTACTAATTGATATCGAACTTGATACAATTTTTTTTACCCTCCATCCTACAAAGTACAATTGGCAAAGTACAAATGTTTTGTATCAATTATTTCTAAAGCTACACAAAGGGTCTTTCCCCCAAAAGTTGTTACCTTGAATTTGCACTTTATTACATAGAGAAATGTATCTTTTGCATTATTGTGGAAAAAGTATTTCTAAAATCAAGGGTTTTTGCTCCAAGAGTTTATTTCAGTTTACACTTATAAACACTTATTACACTTCTTAAATAAAGAAATTTAGGGGAAATCGCCAGAAATGGGGTGTTGTTTTTTTTTTTAAAAACTTGAGATTTTAATAGTCCGTGGCACCCAGCCCCAGGTATGATTGTAAACGTCTGTCCTGTGCTGGACTGAGTGTTTCTCTGCCTTTTGGCTTGGGACCGCTAGGATAGGCTTCAGTACCCGCTGCAATCAGAATCAGAGAACTGTATTTATCCCGGAGGAAATTGTTCACATCACAACTGCACACTCACACAAGACAGAACAATACAGAATAAAATACCTGAATATATAATAGAAATATACTCAGACTAGAAATATTAAGACTAGAAATATACTAAAAAGACAGTTATTGTTAGAGTATAGCTAGGGTTATATTGCACATATATTTTAACTTTGACGGAGGAAGCGGTTATAGAGTCTTATTGCCGTGGGAAGCAAGGATTTTCTGTGGCGTTCAGTGGAGCACTTTACGCTAGTAAATCTGTGGCTGAAGGGGCTTTTCAGCTCAGTCACCACTCTGTGGAGTGGGTGATCAGTGTTGTCTATGATGACCTCTTTCTGCCACAGTCTCTAAGGTGTCCAGTTCCCCACCTACCACAGAGCCTGCCTTCCTGATCAGTTTAAGTCTCTTAGCATCAGCCACTTTCCAGCTGCCACCCCAGCACACAGCATAGAAAATGGCACTGGCCACCACAGACTCATAGAACATCCGCAACATGGTGTTGCAGACTCTAACGGATCTGAGTCTCCGCAGAAAGTACATCCTACTTTGACCTTTCTTGTAGGTAGCCAGCGAGTGCTTAGATCAGTCCAGTTTATTGTCCATGTGCAGACCAAGTATTTGTATTCCTGGACAATCTCCACATCCACCCCCCTGACAGACAGAGGAGGGACAGGAGGCTGTGATCCTCTCAGGTCCACAACCAGTTCTTTTGTCTTGCTGATGTTGAGCTGCAGCTGATTCAGCTCACACCAGTCAACAAACT
>JBBJLR010074737.1:0-10870 GCA_037577145.1 Brachypetersius gabonensis
TCTACGATGTAAATAGTGGAAATAAAGAAAACACATTGAATGAGAAGGTGTGTCCAAACTTTTGGCCTGTACTGTATCTCATGCACCTTGTTATAAATAATACATTAAAGCGTTAAATACACATTTATAGTTATAGAAGGTGCAGACTCGTTTTCCATTTTATGGAATAACAATTGGCTTCTCTTGTCTACAGGGAAATGTGTCAGAATTGTTGATAATTGGCCATATGCTACAGATACACAAAGCTAGAGATACAGCATAAGGAAAAGAAGCCATTCTCACCCGGTCAGACTGTATGAGACTTTGCCAATAGGCGACACTGATTCTGTTCCGCTCAGGTCTGGAATCCTAATGCTTTTGAGTTTCTCTTGCAGGGCAGTAATCCCCAACTGGCGGCCTGCAGTCCAAACAAACACTCACTGCATGTGACACACTTCACACAATTACATCAAGCAGAAGCAAACAGCTTCTCCTTTGTGTAACATCCTCACTTTGTCTGCTCCACTTCTGGTCCGTTTAGTACCACATTCGTCTCCAGTACTAAAAACCAGATATTCTTTGAGTTGCCAGTATATCACAAACACATACACAACCAGCTTCTTCTGCAAAAGCTTTACACTAGATATTGGAACATTATTGTGAGGATTTGATTGCAGTCAACCATAAGAACATTAGTGAGTTTTTATTGCTGAATGATCAGATCTGAAACACAAATCCATTTGAACTTTTTTAAAGGTGTTGTATTGAGCGCCATCCCTCCAGAGAACAGGGCCACCGCTACACAGCCCAGTGGGTGGTGCTTCATACCCCTCCTGATGACATCTGGCTTTGGGTATAACAATCTTAGTGAAGTGAAAGTGAACCATTTGTCACACATGAACACACCACAGCAGACAGTGTAAACAGTGTGACATTGTTTTCTTTATTTAACCAAGTGAGGCAGTGGACAGGTACTGACTCAAGGGTACCTCAGTGGTGCCACAGTGGAGGCAGTCCTTGGAAACTATGGTCTTCTGATCACAGGGCCAGCTCCCTAACCACCAGGCCAGCATCTCCCTAAAATGTGATTCCTAATGGGAATTCTCTAATAGGGATTCCACCAGTTTGGAAACCACAGGGGAAGCCTTGAGTTTCCATTTATTTTTATAATGAGGGCCACCACTGATTAGATATAATTAAGGTGCTGGGCCATTCTTAGCACATAAGTGTTACTTGTTGTAGTGGAATGGCAGTGTGTGTGGTGCTGGCACATGTTTAATCAAGCACAAATGTATTGCTATGATATTTAAACTTACTGACCACTTTGTTCAAAAAAACTGAAGAGTATATTTTCATGCATAATGTGTCTTAGACATTCTGTAAACCTTTAGCAATGGTCATTTTCTGAAAACAGGGTCACTTTCGACTGGATATCTCCCAACAATATGTTTTAAAAGCAACGGAATGCCACTGTGTCTCTGATGCACTTGTTAAGTAGTGATAAACAGTGCTGTAAACCTGAGTGCACCTATACAGCACGTGTCTCTGATCAAATGGGCAATGGCAAGTGTATGTCAATGAATTCTGCCCGGTTTGTCCTGTACTTACCATACTCCAGCCCCTTTTGAGTTACTTTCACTTTAACTCCAGCGTTAGTGCCTAAAGCCTCTGGAGAAAGCAAGGTCAGCAGGGTCAGCACCCACCACAGGGTCACCATTTCCACTCTGGCCTATGAGACAAACATATGATCATCAGATCTGTCCAGCAGCATGCATGTAATCTGTTCCTCCATAAGCCCTCTGCTGCTATTTTGGAAAGCTCACTGACACACTTTTGCTCGTGCTCATGCTGTGCGATGCTAATTCAGACCCTTTGAGTGAGTCACCCTTTCTCATGCTTTGACGGTGATTTGTTTTCATTTACGCTCTTTGGTCATGCAATCCCTTGGTTTCTGCTATTAAAGGAAAACACTGATTGAAATATTTAATGGCGACACAAGTTGCTGCCCTAGGCCTAGTCTTGTCTATTTACTGAATGCTGCTTGTCGGAAAACTGTTGTATTGATGTTTCCTTTAACTAACAGAAGCCGGAGAACACTTGTTCATTACATTTCCAGTTAAAATGGACATTATAGGGCAACTTTTCAAAAATCAGAACCCATATCTAACAGAAAATTACAGATGCCTCCAACACTATATCAGTATATCAAATCTAGCAGTATATCATTTGTCAACTGTCTACTTTTGTTCTCTTGCTGGTACTTTAACTCTGCCATCCTGTCAGTCTTAAAGCCAAACAGTTGCAACTGTTTCAAAAGCTTTTACCAAACCTCTCATACAATGTTTGAGACACTTATTTTCGTACAAGGAAGTACCCCTACACACCTCAGCTGCCTCACTCCTCAGGAAAGTTTTCTGAAAAGATTAGGTAAAAAAACATCCACTTCCATCAGCATGCGAAAGTTTTCAAACCCGAAGACCACTAGAACTGTCAATATCAGACAAACATTACTCACAGTTTTCATCTATGAGAGAGGGGAGAAAAATCAGGCCTGACTCTTGCTTTAATTGTGAAAAATCAAGTGTTTTTGAACATTTCTCTCACTGTGTGAAAACAGCACTAAGGGTCTGAAAGCATGTGTAGAAGCTGTTACTTAAAAAAAAGGGTACAGAATAAAAAGTTAATTTACACTAGAAAGGTTTTATGAACTGGTTTAAATTTGTAACTGGAATTTTTGAGAGGCAGAAAATGCAACCAACTTCTAACGCTGAACCTCGAAGGTGTTTATTAAATGTTTGGAAAAATATCCCTGTCGATTTATAGAAAAAAACATGAAAAATGTCTGCTGATAAGAATGGAAGCTAGAATAAAAGTAAACTCTAAATACTGAACCAATAAATTACAAGTAACTATGTTGAGACTTCTGTGTAATTTTCTGTTAAAATATGTTTTTTGCATTTCACAGGAATGTAAAGAAACGGAACAGTGGTCTTTGATTTCTTGTATTTCTTGTATTGTATGTATGTGCAGTATACGAGAAAAACCCTCAAGGAAACACAGTCTGTATTGTTCTTGAGATTGATCTTTATAGTCGCTAAACATGTGACCTTTCAGTGATGCAGAAGTGTTAAAAAAATAGTTGTTTAAAAATATAATACAAATATGTCACAATTGAAGGCACTCCTAGAAAATCTTAAAAAATCAAACTTTTTGCAAAAAGTGACAATACTGTCAGAGGTCACTGCATAATGGTAATGAACAGAATTTAACTACATATACATAGATGCTTTTCGTGACACATTAAGGTTCGTCTAAGACTATATTGAAGAAAACTGCTCCTTTTTGATTCCAAAAATCCTGACAAACAGTTACACATTAAACACAGGTTTATTTTTTTCCCCCATGCCTTTTATCATCTTGACCTACTTTGTCCCATCTGATCATCTCTAACTGACATTAACATCCTCTTGCAATGGTGTGCAACTTCTCTGCATGATGAAATGACTGCTGATAATCCCCTTTCACTTCATTGTTTTGGAAATACCTACTGTCACTTAACCTCAAATAAGGAAAGAAACCTCTGAAAATGGGAAGAAACTTATCTGACTTGACTTAAAGTGAAGTGACTTGTGACCGTCTTTGGAACGAAATGATACCAATAAAAGTTCCTGTGTTAATAGAGAGTGAATATGCTAAGATGCTCCACTGCAGGTCTGTAGGGAGTTTAGTATTTGAGAAGTTTTTATTTTCTTTGCTCTAGGCTATTTTTCCTTCTACTCAAGCCATTATTTAATTGGAGTATCAGAACTTTTACTTTTAGGGTTTTAAAGTCTCACATTTCATCATACGGCAACTAACGTTGTTCCTCATTCGCCCACTGCTGTGGTCCGTTTGTGGTTGAAAAGACCTCAGACTGGACGTTTTGTGAAACTCTGAAAGAGTTATGTGTTTATTGCCAGTATAGACAGAAACCACATGACTGGGGGTTGGCTTAGCCGCCCAATCAGGCCTATATTGAATTAGGCCTGGGTTGCACCTAAAAACAAAGCTTCCAGGCTTGACCTGATCAAGTCAGACATGTGATCTGTGATCTAATTTTAATTGTGAAGGAGTCTGGGTATCTGCTGTTAGAGGGGCTAACAAAGCTGCCAACAAAGCTGCCCCCCCAACCCCCCAAAAAAAGCATCAGTGATCAAACAGTAGAGAAGTGATAAATACACACACCATGCAAGACATATGAAATCCTCTGTTAAAACAAATAAAAAACAAAAAAGATGGTAGACAGATCTGTGATTTTATATCATAGCCACCAGTGCCTTAGTGTTGACTTACAAATGAAAGGAGTTTCTGCGTAGCTACAAACACAACTGACATCCTAAGGTAGAAAGTGTGTTTCCTTTCCATTACATTTGTAACATCTCATTTGGCATCTTCACTTCATTCTATTCTGACTCTAGTAATAAAGAAGGAATTGTCTGTAACCATACTTACCCTATTCAGAAGAAAGTTGCATTCAATTTAGAGCCATATGTTTCATGACATTTACCTTGTATTGGAGCAATGCAGTGCTGTGGGGTTCTTTCTTTCCTCCTCAGTCAGGAGCAGCAGTGTAGAGTGAAATGGGGGAAGTGAAACGCAATTTTTTTTTAACCAGGAAGAGGCTGCTCCTAAATCCAGTTAAAGCACATGAGGGCACATTCTCTACCCATTAGAAAGGCCCACATTCAGTGTGACAGCAAGACTTCACCAGCAGGTGGTGGTGCACCAATATTTAAAACATGGAGGCTATGCCAGTCCATTAAGTGATTTAAAAATCCTCCTCTTTGTGCTCCAGGTGCGTCTACCAACAGACAGCTGTAGAATATCAAATAGTTTATAGCCCCCTGCTTCATAGGCCCCAATATTGAGCATAATAACTACTGATTATGTAGCTAATAATCAATGACAATCTGCGCTGATTGTTGTATCGATTGCCATTCGAGCCCTTTGAGAATGTGGTATCGTACAGCAGAGCACAATGGAGTCACTGTCATGGCCTCATCTGTCATTAGAAGAGGGAAGGATTGATGGGAGTTAATACTGCAGGGAAACACACCACTGCAGAGGAAGGGCAGCAGAGGTTAGCTGAGGCTTCTCCTATAATGTGATGGGTAGCAGTCAGTAAGTCAAGAGGGATGGGTGAAAAAAATAAAGGAAGCTGTTAAAAGCATAGAAATGACAATGCTTTTAATTCAAATGCAAGGCGTGCATTATACATTGGTGAATAGTCAGGGATATCTACTGGTGCAACTAAATAAACTAAATGAAAAATGAACCTAAATTGCATTAATCTACGCTAAATGAACAAAAGTATTGGTACCATCACACCAAAAGGGACTTTAATGACATACATAGACTTTAATATGGAGTTTGTCCTCCTTTGCCGCTATAATAGCTTTCACTCTCCTCAGAAGGCTTTCCACAAGATTTTGGAGTCACAAAAAGTTGGAAACACGGCGTTGGCTAAAATCTTAGTATGCTTAATTTTAAACACCTGTGGCAATGGGTATGATTGAAACACCTGAATTCAGTAATTAAGAGAAGTGTCCTCTATTGTCCACAGTGTATCTTAAGCTATTTTAGCAGTTTTTTTTCCTCATGCAAGTTCATTTTCTCTCTCACAGTATATGAAAATGTAATGAGGCCTTGTGTCTTTACATCTATAGACCTCCTGACATTGTGCCTCAAGGGTTAATACCTCAAACACGTATGCCATTTTCAAAAGTTGCTGGTATTGATACTGGAATCATTCTGATTTAAACACAAATATTCCAATATCAGAGTTGGTCTTTGGGCCTGTGGCTGCAATCTAATAATTTTGGGCAATCATGTGAAATCAGGGCAAGCTGACAGGAAAGGAAGGTTCATTCAACTGTTTGTATGCAGCCCGAGTCCTGAGAGTGCTGGACGTAAGCAGGGGCCTCTGTAGCGCATTCTGATGCCTCTGTTCATCAGTATAGAGGGAGAGTAATTGCACATTTCTGTAAGCATGTAAAAAGTCCATGTAGGACTGGTTTTGGCCACCTAGTAGTTACACAACTTCAAAAATATGTAAGCAAATGAGAAGGTCCACACTCTGAAATTACAAACCAAATACCTGATTAGGAATTTTCCAAATGTTTGCGCGATTATAAAATGTCAAGAGACCATTCTGTCATACGTGAACACGCCAAGGCATGAAATTCTTCATCTGCGTTTAACTGGTTCACCAAGTGAAGCAGCGGCCAGCCAGGAACACAGCGCCCGGGGAGCAGTGTGTGGGGACGGTACCTTGCTTATGGATACGCCAGAGGTGCTTAGCAGTCTTGGGAACTGAACCCACAACTTCCTGATTGCTGGGCAAACGCTCAAACCACTAGGCCACCAGCTGCCCCACGCAGACAATACAAATAAAATATATATCCATCTCGGTATGGACAAGGCCTTAATCGGAGGAGTCATCTAATTTATGCAAAAACAGAATCAGAAAAGTTTATTGATCCGGAAGGAAATTGCTTAAATTGCTAAAATGAGAAATGATCAATAACACAGTTCATACAGATAACAGGCCCTATTCACAAAGAAGCAAAAGATTGTTTGAGAATTTTGCTCCTTTTGAAGTCTTTTAATGATCTAATGAATCCATAAGCCTTTTTAGGAATTAACTCAAAGCAGGTCAGTGGAGCTAAGACTGGCACTGTTTGGCTGCTCCCCTCTCGCTTTTGATGTGAGGATACTGGGCAAACTGGGCAGCGTGTGCAGCCTCCCTCCACTTTATGCCACCATAGTGATTGATGCTGCAGTGCCGTTGTTTTAGAGGAGTGACACAGCAGGGGAGACTGTGGAGACTGGGGGGGCCCTGCTGGGGGATAATTGATCGGAGTGTGACAGCACAGTCAAACACATTATTACAGAGTATGATCTGTGTAATGACAACAACTTCAGGCATGTTATGCAATAGTTTCAGCTCATAGTGATTCTTTAAAAAGCTTGTGTGATGGAAAACTATTTCTCACTTTTTTAAATAAGAGAGTTTGGTGTATGTAAATACTGTTAAAGTCTCAAAATGTTTCTCAGCCTTTCTCATACTGTTCTGAGATTGCTCTTTCTGTCATAAAAATGCATTATTATATATTTGTCTATTTGGCCCACAGCAGTTAGCCCAGCCTATTCCTTCTGAAGTGGTAAGGAATGCTTCAACTGCTTTATGTGAGGTGCAATACAGGGTGGCCAATCAGAACAAAAGTCATTTACATACACTATGTGGATAAAAGTATTGGGGCACCTGATCATTACTCCAAAATGGACTTTAGGGACATTGCATTCATATACATAGTCTTTAATATGGAGTTGATACCCCTTTGCAGCTATGACAGCATCCACTCTTCTGGAAAGCTTTTCACAGGATTTTGGAGTTTCTGTGGGAATTTGTGTCCATTCATTCTGTTGAGCATTTATGAGGTCAGGCACTGATGTTGACCTGGATCATAATCTCCGTTCCAGTTCATCCCAAAGGTGTTGGATGGGGTTGAGGTCAGGGCTCTGTGAGGCCAGTCAAGTTCTTCCGCACTGATCTCATCCAGCCATGTCTTTATGGAGCTTGCTTTGTGCACTGGGGTACACAAAAAAGATTCTTCCCCAAACTGTGTCCACAGAGTTGGAAGCATGAGGTTGTAGAACATTTCTTGGTATGCTGAAGCATTAAGATTGCCCTTCAATGGTCCTAGCCTAAACCTTGGAAAACAGATGTGTCCCAATACTTTTGTCCATGTAGTGTAAGTAAGTGTAGTTACTCCACCAGTAATCCAAATTATCCCCTTGAGTTTCTGATACATTATGGATTTCTCATTTTAAAAAAAACAGTGGGTTAATTACTTTTGTATATTTCTAGTATTTATAAGGCCTTTGTGTTATTTTTCTAGATGTCAGAGTTGTTTAAATGGTCGTATCAGAGAGCAGAAACATAGCTATCACTGCACAAGTGCTTGTAAATATGTTACATGAAGAAATACAACCAAAAAAATTCAACCGAAATGTGTGAAAGGTTGGGGAAAGTTCAGATTCTGTTCGAAGGGGACTGCAAATTCACAGAGGGCTCCTCTATTTCGATCATTTTTCGCCTTTTGATAGCAAAGGAATCTGATCTTTCAGTAAAATTATGATGAGAAAATAATGGTCTTGCTACATAGATCAGGATAGCAGCCAGAGATGGGTTATATTTCAATTTAATGTATTTAAAATATTTTGTAATTTCTAAACCTATTATTTTATGCGTTTTTATTTATTTTATTCAAGATTGTATGCTTTTAAAATACCTACACTAAACTAAATACTTCATTAAATGTCATTTTATTTTCAAATAAAACAAGAACCTTTAGCACCAAGCTTGCAGTAAGAATATTAAACATAGCACATAACATCTAGACTTTCGGCTAGATGCACGTAATCATGTGTCACATTCTGTTGGGTCCAGTGCCCTCATTGTGAACTGTTTGTTTTCTTCATGGGGGTGCTTTGGTGCCGTACTGGACTCAACTCTCAGGGGGGACATAAATGAGAATATCTTGCTTTATAAATTGTTTAAGGAGAGAAAGCACTTCTCTTTCTCTTTTACTGAATGTGTCTTAGAGTGCTTTTACACCTACCTGCTTTGGTCTAGACCTGGGTTTGAAACAAAATAGGTTTGAAACAGAATAGACCAAAATGTAGTCCAACTATAAAAGGTGGTCATGAGTCAGATTGAACTGAACAATGGTTCCTTTGCAATGTGAGTACACTTGTTTTGGACTTTAACCAATTACTTAAAGTTGAGGCACATTATTGACACCCATTAAACAAGAGAAGAAGAATAAGATCTGGAAAAGTAGTGACAATGAGCTGCAGTAGCACATGGGACGAGGAGGAGAAAGTATTTCATTATGATTTGATCTGACAAAGAAATCAAATGTCAGTGCATAAAAATGCTGAAGCTTATAACTGTTTTATCATAATAATGTTAAGAATAGTACAGCGGAAACAAAAGGAATCAGTTTGTTCATTCTACTCCACTGAAACAGGAAAGGCTGTCCACCTACAAACCAATCAGTGTCGAGTACAGTGAGCTGCAGCATACCTAGGTGATGACAGCAGAACGTACTGTAGATGTGTCACACATAGTTTTTTTGTTGCCCTAGCATAATTGCAGCATAAAACTTGTTTCTGTCTGTTACAGAAATGGTATGTTACATTACAGGGGGATTTACAACAAGGAATATAAAGAAATACTATTCCAAACATGAATATTACTGTTTAACAAATGACTGCAAAAACACAGATTGTGCATCAGTTCCTTAACCAGTTACACTAACATTGTCTAAGGCTGATCAAAAGCATCCTTTTCCTTTCTTCTGTCAAATAAACCGTCTTCTGTGTTATTTTCTTGTATTTTGATCCAATACGGTTGAAACTGTTAAGCTAGCTTGTGATGTGATTCACACACAATCGCATGATGCTTTGTCTGCATTCTGTTTCGTGTTTCACAAACTGGTGACTTTTAAATGAGGTTCTTGCTTATTATACTCAACTATTTTGTTTCAGGTATATTTCAAGCAACTAAAGTTGAGGTTCCATGGAGTAAAGCTTACCTAAGGGGTAAATCAATTAACATGATTAATGAATGGTTTATTGATGCCATGAACACATGTTTACATGTGCCTGTTTATTTAATGCTAAAACTTGAACAGATATTGGCTCTTTACGTGAGGCCTGTGCTAATGGGTGCAGTCGGTAGCACAAATAAAACGTGAATGATTCTCTTGGCACAAATTCTTAAACTAATAAACTCATTTCAGACTGAATGAGGAACATGTTCTTGTGATTTGTTATTCCAATAGATCCTTTGAGCTTTCGAGGAGCCACTCTGCTCCCTCTGAAGTCTTGAAAGCAGCTGAGAAATCAATCCATGAAACACTTTGTCTCAAGAGCGTTCCGAAACCAAAGACTTTGTCAGTAAAATTTAGCGGCAAATTAGGTCATCAGTTTTGCTGCGAATGGATATGAAGTGTAATCTCTTTATTCTCCCTCATATTTTAAAAGCATCGCAGCATTAAGCTGTGCTGAACTGTGAGGCGATGCGAAATGGAGTCAGGATCAATGGCCCAGTGTGCTGAGGATAAAGAGAGCAATGTGTGTGTTGCTGAAGGCTTTTCTGTGCCCCTCTTCTGTGTGCTCGGGCAATGCTCCACATGCCCCGCTAGATCTAAAATGCAAAGCGACAATTCCACTCCGAATGCTGTCTGTTTTCATCCATATAGAGGGCTAGAAATGTTTTGACTTTTAGGTTTAGAAACCAGGTCTAGCCTACAAGAAAACAGGCCCCGTCCTAACTTACATTTTAGTAAAACAAATTGAACTGAAAATATCCTGGTCTATATTTTAGACGGCATTTACATCAAAAAGACATGTGTTATGTTTTAAAAGTGAAAGCACTTCCCTCTGGGTTACTGAGGTTAGGGTTAAAACTGTACTTACAGTAACATCTAAATTACACATAGATGGTTACATTTCTGTACGTAAAGAGATACATTTTTTCGTTCACCATGAATTGTTTGCATAATGTTATCGGTTTCATGTTAGAACTCTAATTCATATGAAATTATTGGAATGTGTATGTAATTATATATGGTCATTTATTTTCATTTTTTAAGGTCATTACAAAATACTACGTGATTAATTCTTCTTTTTTTTATTCCTTTCATATTTGCTTCCAGTGAAGTAGATTTCTAAGAACCATTTCTTTCATTCGGGCTGCAACGATGAATACAGACACACACACACACACACACACACACACACACACACACACACACACACACACACACACACACACACACAC
>JBBJLR010074747.1:0-10870 GCA_037577145.1 Brachypetersius gabonensis
CCAGAGAAAGAGAGAGACGCTGCTCGCATGAAAACCGCTTCACTGTTCTCAGTTATAGTAACGCGCATTTTTTGTCACTAACGATAACGGCGTTGTAACGGGGAAACAGTAATTCGTTAGATTACTCGTTAGTAAAAAAAGTAACGCCATTAGTAACGCAGTTTACTAGCGCCGTTATTCCCATCACTGTCCATCACTAACAGACAGGGCATTACAAACATGGTACAACAATGGTCTGATATTTCTGGCTGATTTTTACTTTGCCATGTTTAAGTTGCTACAAAATAAATACAATATACCAAAGTTCAATTTTTTTAGATGCTCGCAGGTTCACAGCTTTTCTAAGGAACCGCATTATACTATTAAAAATATTATACCATGTTTCAGTCTTGCTCAACTTTGAACATATGTTAGAGTCCTATATTTGAGAGAAAACTATGAAACCTAATCTTACTACTGCCATCTTTGGCGTGTCTGAAGGAGTGACTAATCTTACTACATCCCAGTCTCACACAATAGCATTTGCCTCACTTACACAAGACATAATTTCTCTTAGCACATTGGACATCCCCATATTTGGAAAAACTTAGATATAGTAGAATGAAATCTATAAAAACAAACTGCGACATTGTTCATTTATACTCCTTTAATCATGTTCCATGTTTAGCATCAAATTTAGCAGCATATTATATTTTATTAGGTCAAAAGGGGCTTATCTTTTTTGCACAGCTGTAAGTGTAATAGATTTTTTGTGTGTGTTTTGGTTTGATTAAATTAATGTCTCCGTCTCACTACATGTCTGTATTATGCTTTTATTAATTTACTCATTGGTGTGAGGGGCATAGGGTGATCAGGTTGTTGTTTATGTTTATGTTTTGTAATAAAGTAATGATGGACTGTTGTTTCATTGTACTTAGTTAAGTGGTTCTTGCCATAATGTGGAGTAGAACCGTAATTGAATAGGATCATTAACTGTGTACCATCCCTACCATCACAACTGATATCCCAAACACATTAAGAAGGCAAGAAATTCCATTAATGAAAAATTCCAGAAACCAAAAACACCTGTTAATGAATACCATTCCGAGTCGACACCTCATGAATATGATTTTAAAAAATGCCAAGAGTGTTCAAAGCTGCCATCAGAGCAATAGGTGATGTTTTTATTTAAATCTACAATGTAGCCAATAACAAAAACAAAGGAAATCATTGAATGAGTGTCCAAAGTTTTGACTGGTAGTGTATATATATATATTTATTATTATTGTACTTTTAGATATAATGCCTAAGTAAAATATAATATACATTATATATCACATAAATGTTCATATGAAATAAAGGAATGTTTATTTGCTGAATTGTATTTATATGTATATATGAACATTATATTATTATATTTTTCAAGTAACCTATTCAATCATTCAATCATAGTCATTATATTTTATATTTTATGGAAACTCCCTGTAGAGATTATGTTCAACAAAGCATGTCATTTGGGCACTTTGTATAATACCATATTATACATATCATATATGACCACTCATTTGTGCCTATAAAGATTTTCATGGGCTTTTTCAGCTTAGAAAGTTTCCTTTGCAGTTTCGCATCCAGCACATCATAAAAAAGTAATAAAGATGTGAGTTGTGAAAATCTCAGGGTGTTCTTCAGACATATATTGGTATGGAAAAATAGGCTCCAAAGGACTGGAATATGAAACAATGTTCAATTTCCTGAGGTTACCATGGACATCCTGCCCTCCAGGGTGAACTGTCAGGCTCTCAGCAGTCATTAGACAGCTGGAACCATCCACAGACAGATCCAAGTTCAGTTTTGGGCTTTCTTTTATGTTGTTAAAGTTTTGATCTGGATAGTGAAGGGTTTGATCTGAGCTCAGTTATGTTGAACTAATAAATAATTGCACTTGTTTTGGCTTCATTGGCCCCCACTCCAGGTCTGGCTCTTGCCAATCCAGTGCCCCAAGCACAACTATAAATTTCAGCCTTTTGACGTGCTCCCAAACCTGAGAAAAACATGTTTTATTTGACTTATCAGACATAGTGCTGTAGTGGTGAGTGGATAAGTACATCAGTATACTGTGCCTTCTTATGGACCACCAACCTTGACATGTTAATCCATCTTCACATTGTGAACACACACCATTTCCGTCGCTTAATATGCTATACTACAATCCAATGAAAACAATATACAATATATACAACATTATATATAAACATTTATACAACATTTACCTGCACTAGGTGTACACTTACAGCTTACAAAAAACAACTGGCATCCTAAAATGGAAAGACTTGGGCAACAAGGTGTCAGGTGTGCCTGGACAAAAGCCCATGTACTGGCTGTGTATAGCTCTGACATGCTGTGGATGGAATGTGGCTACAACAGTAGTGTGTTGGACAGGATGTGGCCCTGGTGGGTGGTCCAGAGAATTCTGTGACACTGCGGGCCCGTCTGGAGGGTCGGTCTTGGGCCGGGCCAGGGGATCTCCTTCACTTAGGCCACCTGGGGTCCGTTCTCCAAAAGGGAGGGGGTTCTATCTATGGGCCTTCCTCTAACCGTCCTACAGGGTCAATGGGGTGACCAGCCGGGTCGCTGCGGCGGGCACGGATCCACCCTGCTGGGGAACTTGGATCTCTCCGATGTGTGGATGTCCCTCTGCCGGGCGTGGGGGCAAGACTTTCATCACCAGGGCCCACTGCCCTGGACCTGACTAGTGCCATGTGAGTGGTCGCAGTGATAAACCGGCTTACACTTAGACACATACAATAAAATACTAGAAGTTTGCTATTTCGATTAGTTGTGTAAAATTTGAGTGTTTGGATTCTGATATGTTTTACAGTGACAAACATGACCATGCATGCAGCCCTATGAGAAGATTTCAAGTCAAAGCACAGACATCTCAGAAAGTTCCAACAAGATGAAAGATAAGACATGGATAAGACAGGGCTAAACAAATAATTCTGTAAAAATGCTGAGAGGGAAAGTGGATTTTCGGATATACAGAAAACTATAAGCCAAAAACAGTATCCTAAAGTTTTGCAGACTGATCTTTTAAAAGAGCATGAACTCAGACTAGAATCTACAGTAAGTCAAAGGCCATCCTGCCAACTCCCTGAACAGATGGCATGATCAGAGACCAGGAGGCTGTGGTCAGTGTGTCTGTTCTTCAAACACTGGTGATAATGTTTGCTTAATGAAATAAATGACAGATGTCACTGATAATGAAATAAAGCTAAAGTCCCAGGTGTCCTCCTCATACTGAATGGAAATCATGCAGTGTGAACCTTGAGCACATTTTAAATCTAATCACTTGGCCAGAGCCAGCACAATTATTTATGCACCTCAGACTCATGCAGTCGGGCAGCAAACGGCTCCTTTAATTATATGCCCTGGCTTCCATTAACTAATTTTCCAACCTGTTTGCTAATTAGTCATTAGCATTTAATGATGAGTGCAGACTTGTGGAAATGTATGCGTGCGCTGTTACTTTTTTCAGGTCATATGTGATAATTTTGAATGATGATTGAATTTCTTGATCAATTAATTTCTTGAACCATGCAGTACAACATCGCTTTTGGCACTTTGGCAAAGATTTTTGCAAAAAGCACCACAATGACATTTGGCCATCCATAAAAAAATAATAAGAATCTTACACAAACCCACAATATGCAATAGAGGAGATGTGGAATGAGATGCTGTCTACAAACAACAGAGAGGTTACTGCTACATATTCTGACACAAATGCAAGCGAGAAGGGAACACTTGGTAAACAGCATGGTACCACACCGTCAAGAGCATATGTTGTCTTGTCTATCCTTGGCTGGAAGCACACGTTTCATATTCCTTATTCATTTGACAGATTCAGGTGACATTTTGTGTCCAGGAAATATAATACACACGTAACTGATCACATAGGCAGGGGCATTCTTGAGCTGTAAATGAGGTAATAATCGGTAACCAATACAACGTTTCACCCATACAGGTTATAAATCACCTTATAAATTAATTCTACTCTCCTGGTACTACTTCTTGGTGAAGTTGTTAATCACTCTGTCATACCAGCAGGGATTTTTTTCCAAGGATTTCACCAGCTTCTTTTCAAAGAAAAGTCAGGTTTCTCAGCCGCTCCTATCCCATGGTATTGCGTGTGTTAGCGAGTGGCTGTGGGAGTAATGGGCAAAAAGCAGCTGACTAGCTTCCAATGCCCAGCTTGGCTGGGTGGTGGTGGGGATCGTTAGGAAGCGGTCAATCTAACAAGCTACTGCCCTTCCTTCTGTGCACTCGTAGACAGATAATAAAATATAAATAAAACTATTATTTTATTAATAAATAATAGTAAATAATATGTTACATAGTTTGTTATGTATGAATCTTCAGTCTCACACTCAAGGTCAGTGTTCAGTACATAAAATAGAAAGAGTTCAGGTTAATTTTATTCACTTCCTTTCAGTTCAAGACCCCAGTAAAGGAAGTCAAACACTGGTATCAGGATCATGTGCAGTCTCACTTCCACCAGGGAAACACATGGAGCATGTGTCATGGACTTCCACCAGGGCAATACTGTACATGGAGCATCATCGCGTGATCAGCATCGTGGAGCACAATGGCCAAGTGGCACTGAGGACAGTGAACAGCAGGACCAGACGGCATCACCAGCTGTCTGCTGCGTTGCTGTGCTGATCAGCTAGCAGGTGTGTTTACTTCCATTTTGAACGAGTCCCTGGCAAAGTCTGTGGTCCCCACATGCTTCAAAAGAACCACCATTGTCTCCATGCCCAAGAACAACAAACCCTCATGCCTGAATGATTACCAGTCAGTTGCATTGAGTTTGAGAGGCTGTTGAAGAACATCATCTCCTCCTCCATCCCAAACACCACAGACCCACTCCAGTTCAGATACCGACCCAGCAGATCCACAGACGACATAATCTCCCACGTCCTGCACACCACTCTCAGCCACATGTGCAAGAAACAGGGTAACTATGTGAGATCACTGTTTGTTGACTACAGTTCAACATTCAACACAATCGTGCCCACTAGACTGTTCACAAGGCTGAGGGATCTAGGACTCCGTCCAAACAGCCGTCTGTGTGCTGGGTGCTGGACTTCCTCACTGGCAGATCTCAGGTTGTGAGGGTGGGTAGCTGTGTCTCTGACAGCATCACCACCAATACTGGAGCAACACAGGGGTGCGTACTCTTGCTGTACTCCCTCTACACTGCTGACTGTGAGGCCAACACCATTGTGCTGATGACACAGTGGTGTTGGGCCTTATTTCCAACAATGATATGATAGCCTACATGGACGAGGCGAAGAACCTGGTATCTGGTGTCAGGATAATCACCTTCAAGTACCTTGATGATCTCCTCAGACCTGACATGGACTGCTCACATTAAGGTCCAGTCCAAAAACGGGCTGTTTCAACTTCTGCAAAAGAAACTTAAGAGGAGCTTCTATCCTCTGGCCATTCAAGTCCTAAATCAGAACGAGGCCCCCTTCTGCTCATAGCATTACCATAAGGGACTGAAACAGGACCTCATATCTAAAATGGCACAATGCACTTAAACATTCCACTTCATTTACTAAAAAATCCATCAAAAAGTACATATTTTAGCTTTAACTTGTGTTGCTCCTTGTTAAGCTATTTACTTCTTTAGATTTGTGTCTTAGATTTTTTAGTTTTGTTTTTAATTTAAAATTATACTTTACACAGTTATAAAAGGAGTGGTTCAGGATACATTTCACTTTGTGTTATACATGTATAACTATGCATGTGACAAATCTTGAATTCTGAGTTGCTTCTTGATTCTTCATTGTGTAATGGCAGCCTGGATAGTCAGCATTAGCATGTTCTAAGGATAGCTTGTAGACTTTATCATAGACTAAAAGCAGTAATGCCCAACTCTGCAGGCAGGCAGTGTTTAATTCTGGGACTCCTGTCTTTGGCCCTAGAATTTTTACCAATATAGTCGGTAGCCAATACACCGTTTTGGGATATTACTTCTCCTAACCCATATGCGCTTGCATCAGAAGGTAGTCTAATAAGCAATTGTAGATCAATTTAAGTCAAGATCATGGAGGATGTCAACAGTGCTTTTGCTCGAAGGCTCCTTAACACCCAGCAGACCAGTTCCACGTCTTTCTACAGCAACTCAGTCAGTGATATGAGGATGGTTGATAGGTTCTTTGGGGAACTTTGTGTAGTATGTCAATACAACTAAGAATGCTTTTTGCACTGTGACATTCTTGGGAACTGTTGCATTTTTTCTTGCTTCCAAGAAGTATGATTGTTACTTTCGGTATAAGGTGAAACCCTTCTTGGTCAGTCCTATGTCCCATGTATGTTACACTAGGTTGGCTGGAAGTACATTTGTTTCTGTCATCATGTCATTATGAGACATGTTCAGAAGTTTTCAGGGTTCACCTTCTGATTTCCTAAGCATGGCAAACAATGCTTGGGAGAATTTGTAACACGCGATCCATAAAACTTTGACATTTTGCTGGTGAACTGGCTATTCCATATGGCAATCAGTCAATCTAGTGCACATCCCATTTGTTGTGTTAGTCGTTAGGTACTGTTTGGATTCTGCAACCCTCATTTGTGCATTCCTTACTTGTTGCAACAACAAATGTCCTAACCCTAACCCTAACCTAACCCTAACCTCAACCCTAATGCTAACCCTAACTCTAAATATGGCAGTTTATCACAATATCTTTTTAGCAGCTTAATGCTTATTCTAATACAAAAATTGACAAAAAGTGCTGGTTGCATAGGCAGCTGCAGTGGGTAAGCCATACAAAGGCTAAGCAACAACACAGCACTGTACTGCAACAAACATTTGCTAAATTTAAAAGCAAGATTGGTTTTCTTTCTAGGCCCTAAATAAATATTAAGCAACATAATTCATTCTTTCTTTGGTGCTCTTTAAGCATGTTGAACCCCTTCCAGAATCAGGTCAAATGTATTTATATATCACATGTTGCAGTTGCTATTGTCACAAAGCAGCTTTACAGAATCCAGGTCCAAGGCACTAGTGAGCAGATGGTGGAATAAACTTGGGAGGAACCAAGACTTGCAATTTATAAACTAAAATTCTTCTCAGTCATACCCCTACTGATAAATATTTTTAAAAATAAATGAAAAAGGGAATTCTGACTTTATACCCAGGTGGGTCACACATTTTGAATGTGAGGATAACTGGATAAGAATTAGCCATGTAAAAATGCAAGCATAAATGCATGCAATTTCAAGCAGGCTTCAAGACTAATTACACAGTCCACTCCACTGCGGGATGTTGTCTGGGCATTTTATTCAGGTCGTTTTAAATGCAGTTGTCGCTCCAAGCCACATTCAACAACCAGGGCCTAAATTCTGCCGTTCTGCTTATTGAGAAGAGACTATACTCTGACGTCCACTGCTTAATGTGGCCATGATATGAGTTTTCTTTCTAAGTTTAATTCTGTAACCTTTTTTTCTTAAAGGGTGGGAGGCCTGGTTGACCTTTACCTTGCCTCTTCATTTACCAAATCAATACAATGCGTGTTCCAACACGAATAGTTCATGAAGGCAAAGAGATTGAAGGCTAATTAGACTAAACAGCCATTTTCTTGTAAACACTGAGCTTAGGAGGCATGAGGCACAATGGCAGCTCCTGGTCAAACAAACTCAGTACCTCGCCATGTACCCTGGGCAGCTCTATTTGTTTGGCCTAAGTACTTAACCTCCATGTTCTGCTTTCGCTGCCTCACATTTTGATGTATCTTCTCTCTTCTGCTCTTCCCTCAATCTCCTCATAGTTAGTGTTAAATCACTAAAATAGGAAACATATTTTCTTGTACATTTTCTTGTAAACACTGAGCACCTTTAGAGGGAAATTAAGATGTCAAATTGCAGTTTTCTTTTTTTCTTTCTCTTTGTATACAAACAGATTTACATAGTATATGTCTAGTAATTATATGCCCTCAATCTGACAAGTTGGTGATGCATTTGCGTATCATGCATGAAATGGCTTAAATCATGATTTATCATTTTACTCATGTCATGGTGGGAAGTACATTCATTCAGGTGCACTGGTGACATGACTTTCTCCTCAACTGTCTTCATGTACCATACCACCAGTAGTTTCATGTACACCCAGAGAAGCAAAGGTGTATATCCCACAGTAAACACTAGTACATTCCTGCTTCCCGGAGGCAATTCATTCTCTTCCTACATTTGAACCTAACACTTAAATGGAGTGTGTGTTGTGTCCTAGTGGCACAGATGGGAAATCCCATAGTGGTTTCCTTTCCAGAGAGCCAGCGTTTTTTTTTTATTATCGTGATGCTGGATACAATTTGAACCCAGACCTTGCAGGTTCAATCTAGATAAAGTGAGAGTTCTGCCTGAGTTGACTGATTGAGGCCTCATGAGACCAGCAAGCCTTGCCTCCAGCGGTGCAGTCATAGTCCCACCAACTTATGGTGTGTGAGTGCACAGAGGTAATAGAAATGGCAAAAAGCTGAAGACCTTTGTGTTCAGAGGCTGGGCCAAAAGTATCTAAGTGCCAGAGGACTACACAAATTTAAAGGATAAATATTTAAAAGCAGCTGTTTTCAAACTTTTTACAGCACATACCGCATCCGAAAATATTTGGTATAATACATGAGAAGATGAATAACTTCAAACACACACACACACACACACACACACACACACACACACACACACACACACACACAGTGTGTATCTCAACCACCTGTTTGGACATTCTAAGCCTGAATACAAATAATGTTAAAGCACTAAATACAAAAATTCAAAAGTTTTGCACTGTTGTAGCTAGCAAGTGCTGCAGACAATTAACTTGTACTGCTAAAGTAGCCACTATCACTCATGCTTCAGTATTGCCCAATTCAGTTTCTACTTGGCTGCTTGAAATATTCTCCTATGATCCACATTTCTTTTCCTAATAATTATTTTTTTTATTAATTGCAAATTTTTTAGTCATCTCACTGTCTTGCCATCACAATTTAGTTCATAACAGTTAATTAATGTGTTACTTGTAAATAGTTGATACTCACCAGCTTAGCATCTGCTTTACTTTAACCATAATTGATGAGTTACGGTACTGGTTAAAACACTGCCCGAAACTTATCAATTAAGTTATTACCAAGACAAGCCACTGCCTTACACTGACTATAATTGACCAATTTAAGTACATCCTTCACACTAATAACCATGATATTACATTAAGAGCTGCTAGCAATCTGACTTAATCAGAGAGGGGGGGGGGTCATATTAAAACAAGGTTGTTAATTCCATAACTTTAGAATGGAACTTTAGCCAGTCATTGTGCAGCTTGCAGTCTGTTTTAAAATAAAAAACAAATCCCCAACAGTTGATCTGGTCCACATTCAGGCCAGCCAAGAATGAAAATTCCTAACATCACCTCTGCCATCTGACGTGACACAACAATGATGTTGAAGTATGGCAGTCTGCTGAAGAATGAAGTTAACGCATGAAAGATTTGATGTATAGACCCAAAAGAAACATCTTTTTCTGGTGTCATCCAGCCACTCATTGCAACATCTGTTTCCAGTAATATGGAGACTCCTGGGGTCTTACTGCCCTCTGGTGTAGGGCAACTGTAATTGCAAATCGTGGTCTACCAATGGGTGGTCCTTTTCCAGGAATGTGTCAAAAAGTGACAGATGCTTGAGGGTAGAATCAGTAGTGATTGGCAAGTCCCTACTGAGATAGACGTGCGTGACTTTTTCCACCACCAACACACACACACACATATACACACATAGTCTAATATATGGAAAAATGTAGAGGAGAATTGGTTTAGTGTAGATAGTGTAAGTGCAGGTCAGATAGAAAAATAAATTTGTTTGATTGTTTATATTATTAAAATACTCATTCTTGTTATTCAATCTGATTGATTGATTTAACTCTGTTGAATACTTTAAATACATACCCTTTTAGTCCCTCTACTGTGACGTCTGTGGGTGGCTGCCGTTAAAAGCAGCCTTTATGTTCAGTCACTTTATGTTCAGGATTTAGTTTATTTCAGGGTGGCTGCCGGTGAAGGCAGCCTTTTGAGTTAAGTCACATGGCTGGTTGTTTTGTGTGTGATCAGCAGGTAGGCTCTGAGCTTGAGTAGAGCTCAGGGGCACCTGGTGATTGCACACAGGTGTTCCAGATTAGAGTGCTCCAGGTTACAACCCAGACAGGAGTAGCATGAGGGAATGAGTGTCCTCAGCTGTGCTCATTAGGAGCTGTGTGTGTGTCGCACTGTGATTGGTAGAGAGACTGGTTAAAGCGAACCAGAGTCACAGTGGGTGGTCACCAACATCCTAGATCTTATGTCTGAGAGACATCCACACCAAGACCTCACCAAGCTTCTTGGGGTTCTGGTGTAGAGTGCTGGAGGGTTCAGGAAAGTTTACTTTAAGGAAACCTATCTCAAGTCAGGTCAAGTTTTTAGAAAGTGTAAACTATTCGACCCGTGGTTTATGCTGTACCCTGAGAGTCAGGTGTAAGTGAGTGAGGACTGTGCTGTAAATTCTTTTCCCTACGAAGCCACCCGGTCAAGGACTGAAGCTTCACTCCAGACGGAGAAGGTTCTGGGAGCTGAAAGGAGATTTCCTGTGTACAGAGCAGTCAAGATCCAATTGCTATTCCAGTGTGGGGACAGCGGGCACGGAGTTCCCGCTCTGAGCGTTCCAGTTTCCAGGCTAGGGGTTCCCCCTAACATTCTTCTGACTCCACAACTAGTTATGAGTTGGGTCTGCGACTCTCTCTCTCTCTCTCTCTCTCTCTCTCTCTCTCTCTCTCTCTCTCTCTCTCTCTCTCTCTCTCTCTCTCTCTC
>JBBJLR010074758.1:0-10870 GCA_037577145.1 Brachypetersius gabonensis
CACAGACATTGAAGTCCTAACTTCATGTGGCCCGTGTCAACCAGCCAACTCTACTCCGGTACCGTGAGTACTCTGCTTGCTAGAGCCTTTTCTCAACCTAACCTGTGTGTGTGTATGAGAACACAGACTCCTTTGGTGCGAGTCTCTACTCCTTTTGGAGCATTCTTAGAGTAAATTGCGTGGCTTACCTGCTCATCCGTGTTCCTTAAGCTTGAGCTATTCCACCACGCTACAGTTGGGCGAGGTCCTGTCATCCCTCGACCCAGGTGTGACAGAATGTGTCCCTGAGTCAAGCGAACGTGGCGCGCCTGTGGGACATGCTGACTAAATAGGTGGCCGTGATAGCGGCTTTGCAGCAGGAGGTCACCACCCTTTGCGCGAAGACTTTCGACCTCCGTGCGGAACTGACTATCCTGCAGCAAGCCCTTCAGGCGCTGGCATTAGTCCCAGCTGATCCTCCCCAGGCCATCGCACCAGTCCAACCTGCAGTTTCAACTCCTCCTCCAGCTCAACTCATGCCCAAAATATCACTCCCAGATAAATGGAACGGCAGGGATGGGAAGTGCGATGTATTTCTCACTAACCTCTCTCTGATTTTTGAGTTTCAGCGTCTCCGCTACTCCACTGACTGGTCCCGTATCGCACTCCTCTCATCCCTCCTTTCCGGGCAGGAAGCGGAATGGTCCTCGGCGGTCTTAAGAGCCAACTCCTTCTCCGCTCACAACTATCAAGAGTTTACCGACCAACTTAAGGCCGCCTTCCAACATCCAGAGAGCGAGGTGGTGGTGGATTCGCGGCTGTATCATCTGCACCAGGGAGATAGGTTCGTCAGCCAGTACACCTTGGAATATCGCACGCTGGCAGTTCAGACGACCTGGAGTGATGCGGCTCTTCAGACCGCTTATTACGAGGGACTGCACGGCCGGATGAAGTGAACTCGCCACCTGTGAACTCCCAGACATGCTTGAGGGGATTATCCATCTCTGCCTTTGCGTGGATCTTTGTTCGCGCACCCAGCCGTGATACGTTTTCAGAATTCTGATGCCACCACCCGCCTCTGAGGGACCGTTCCAAGGAGCGGGTGAACCCATGCAGAGAGGATGCACTTCCCTGTCATCAGTGGAGAGAGAACGATGGTTCCTCGAGGGCCTGTGTGCCTACTGCGCCTCACCCGATCACCACCGAGCAGAGCCGTCTGTCCTCTCCGTCCGGGAAACGGGTAAACCAAGTGAAGAAGGGGAGGAGCCCACTTGGTCCCATCGACTCCGCCTCCAGAGGACTCGCCTACCAACTCACCAAATTCGACTCAGACCGAATCAATAAACCTGACACACTAGAACCGACTCCGACCAACTCTCACCGAATCACTTAATCCTACTCTATTCGACTCTCTGAATCCAGTTCTCCTCATCTCATCGACTCCCACTTCAGACAAATCTCAGATCGGAACCTCCGCCTTCGTTGATTCGGGGGCGGCTGGTAATTTTATCGATCAGAAATTTGCTACCCAGTTGGGGCTTGGAATCGAAGTGTTATCCCAGAAGTGTCGGCCCCTCTCCAACAGCCCTCTTCACCACCGCACGTTTCGTTTGCCACCTCACCGCCCGCATGACCTGGCCAACGACCTCCTGCCAGGTTCGGTACCACCCCGCGGCCGTCTCTATTCCTTAACTGCGGGGGAACAGAAGTCTATGGAGGAGTATGTTGCGGAGGGTTAACGCAACGGGACCATCCGTCCCTCTACTTCCCCCGCCACCGTGGGGTTCTTCTTCGTAAAGAAGAAAGACAGGGGTCTTCGTCCGTGTGTCGACTATCGGGGGCTCAATAAGATCACCATCAAGAATAAACACCCGCTTCCTCTCATAAACACCACCCTGGACTCTCTCTCTGGTGCCAGGATCTTCAGCAAGCTGGACCTCCGGAGCGCCTACAATCTCGTTCACATCAGAGAGGGAGATGAGTGGAAGATGGCGTTCATAACCCCCACCGGTCACTACGAGATGTTAGTTATGCCTTTCGGACTGGGCAATAGCCCCTCCGTTTTTCAGCAGCTCATCAACGACGTTCTTCATGACATGCTGGGTCGGTGGGCATTCGCTTACCTTGACGACATCATCATATACTCTAAAACTATTGAAGAGCACACCCAGAATGTCCGGGCAGTGTTAAAGAGGTTGCTGGCCCACCAACTGTTCTACAAGTTGGAAAAATGTGCCTTCCACCAGCACACCACCACGTTCCTTGGTTATGTCGTCTCCTCCCAGGGCGTGGCCATGGATCCACAGAAGCTGGAAGCTGTGCGTTCGTGGCCCCTACCCACGTCGCTTAAGCAGTTGCAGCGTTTTCTGGGGTTCGCCAATTTCTATCTGCGATTCATCCAGGGCTTCAGTTCAGTTGCAGCGCCTCTTACCGCCCTCACCAGACCTACCACCGGCCCCTTCAAACTCACCTCTGATGCCATCTCTGCTTTCCACCAACTCTTCACTACCGCTCCTGTTCTCATCCATCCTGATCAGTCCAAGGCATTCGTTGTCGAGGTGGACGCCTCCGATGTGGGCGTAGGGGCCGTCCTCTTGCAGCAATGTTGCTTTTTCTCTAGAAAATTCGATCCCACGCAGCAGCATTACGGGGTGGGGGACCGTGAGCTGCTTGCCATTAAGTGGGCTCTAGAAGAATGGCGTCACTGGCTCCAGGGCGCCAGTGAGCCATTTACGGTCTGGACGGATCACCAGAACCTCATCACTCTTCGGAAATCCCGCCAACGCAATCCACGTCAGGCAAGGTGGGCCCTGTTCTTTGAACAGTTTGACTTCAACATCTCGTACTGTCTGGGGTCGAAGAACACTAAGGCTGATGCCCTCTCTCGCCAGCATGCCACGGAGAGCACCTGGACGGAACCCGTGCCCATCTTGCCTCCTCAAGTCACTATCGCTCCTCTCCGGTAGAGGTTAGAAGACAGGGTTCGCCAGAAACAGGCCATGGAACCTCCTCCTCCTAACACCCCAGCCGGTCGACTATATGTTCCCACCGGCGTGCGCCAGGAAGCGCTTCA
The DNA here is from genome assembly GCA_037577145.1 of Brachypetersius gabonensis. Lineage (NCBI taxonomy): Eukaryota > Metazoa > Chordata > Actinopteri > Characiformes > Alestidae > Brachypetersius > Brachypetersius gabonensis. The sequence goes on from JBBJLR010074758.1 coordinate 3,053, forward strand.
CTGGGCCCACGACTCTGCCCTGTCTGGTCACCCGGGGTCCAACCGCACCATCATTTTCCTTCAATGGGCTTTCTGGTGGCCAAGCATGAAGAAGGACATTCGGACCTACGTCCGGGCTTGTGCCATCTGTGCTCGGTCTAAGGCTCCCAACACGTCCCCGGGGGAGACCCTCCAACCTGTGCCGGTCCCCAAGCGCCCCTGGTCACACATCGCCCTGGATTTCGTGATGGGCCTACCGGAATCCAAGGGCAAGGACACCATCTGCACTGTAGTCGACCGCTTCTCCAAAGCTGTTCACCTGGTGGCCCTGACCAGACTCCCCACTTCATTGGACATAGCAAAAATCCTGCTCGAGCACGTAGTCCGACTGCATGGGTTCCCCACGGATGTCGTCTCAAACAGAGAGCCCCAGTTCACAGCCAAGTTCTGGAAGGCCTTCTGCCGTCTGATCGGCTCCACCATCAGCCTCTCGTCTGGTCACCACCCCCAGACGAACAGTCAGACAGAGCGGACTCAGACCTGTTTGTTTTTCTCCTCTGTCTCCCCAGACTCCTGCTCCTCCACCGCCTCGGATCGTCCCGTTTACCCGGTCCGGTGGATCCTGGATTCGCAACGCCGTGGCACCCAGTACCTCGTCGACTGGGAGGGCTACGGTCCGGAGAAACGGTCCTGGGTCCCTGGTCGGTTCGTCTTGGATCTTGATCTCATCTGGGACTACCGTCTTCAGGTATCCTCTCAGCCTGGACCGTCTGGTGCCAGTCCTGGAGGGGGGGTTACTGTCACACACACCAGGTCACGTGAAGTCATCGGAAATGACTCACAGTGACTATATAAACAGGAAGCAGGTACTTCCACATCACACAGACATTGAAGTCCTAACTTCATGTGGCCCGTGTCAACCAGCCAACTCTACTCCGGTACCATGAGCACTCTGCTCGCTAGAGCCTTTTCTCAACCTAACCTGTGTGTGTGTATGAGAACGCAGACTCGTTTGGTGTGAGTCTATTCCTTTTGGAGCATTCTTAGAGTAAATCGCGTGGCTTACCTGCTCATCCGTGTTCTGTACGCTTGAGCTCTTCCACCACGCAACAGTTGGGCCAGGTCCAGTCATCCCTCGACCCAGGTGTGACACTCTAGTTCTAGGCCTATAAGTCTTCTTAACTTTGATCAAAAAGTGATGGCCAAGATTTCGGCTCCTGGTTCGAATGAACATGTGGCTTCTTTAATTCATTCAGATCAAACGCTTTATCCCAAAAAGATTTTCATGTTTTAATTCACGTCGTATGTTAAATCTTTTGTACAATAATCAGAATAAGAATTCTAGGGCAGCTGTTCTTTCTATAGACGCTGAAAAGGCTTTAGATGGAATTGAATGTAGTTATATGTTTTTTGTGTTAGATGGATTTGGTTTTGGTGAGAATGTTAAACTATTGATAAAAATGCTCTATTCTTCCCCTAAATCTGCAATACTCACTCATTCAGATAAGTCTGCCTTTTCTCCTTTTCAGCTTGGCACACGACAGGGACGCTGTTTAAGCCCACTGTAATAGATCTAGCCCTAGAACCCCCAGCTACACATTTTCGTAATCATTCTGAGATAAGGGCTATTACATGTGGTCATTCAGAGGTTAAGGTGTCTTTATATGCTGATGATTTGCTTCTAGATTTAGATTATTCTTCTTCTTCTTGCTATTTTTAATGGAGTCCCTGAAGGTCTTTGGCTCTTTCTCAGGTTATTCTGTCCAGTGGGAGAAAAGTGTACTCACTTTTGTACTAATGCCTTTGAATGAGGAACTAGATGCTCAATTCCTGAGGTCATTACCTTTCAGAATTGCAGAGGATCACTTTACTTATCTGGGGCTAGTCATTCCTAAACAGATTTTTAGCTCAAACTTAACAGAAGCTGTTAAGATTCTTTAATCAGTCGGATTCAAGACCATTAACATGGTCTCTCTGCCTTGCTTTGTTGATCTCTTTCAGAATTTGACAGTGTATCTACCACATTCTTTTTTTAAACAAATAGATTTTGTCATTTCCAATCATTTGGGGATACAAAGCACATAGAACCTCTAAGGCCCATCTGCATAAGTGTCATAAAGAGTCAGGGGGTCTTTTTTTTCTAAATCTACAGGTGCGTCATTTTATTAAAAATGATTTTATTGAGTTTCAGGAACTGCTGCAAGATCCTGATTTGTATAAGTTTTTGGGGCACTCTCCCATGGCCAAAGATTTGGTGAACAGTTGGTTTCTGTGTTTGTCTCACATTTTGCAGTGTCTTCAGATCACCTTAAAACAGCTTGGGAAAATGATACTGGACTCATTTTCCCAAGAAAATAATTTTAGAGGAGATTTGGGAGGTGGGACTGAAAAGAATCCATTCCTGCTTTATTAATGCAAGATTACAAGTGATACAGTTTAAAGGGATGAATAGGTTACATTACACTAAATCTAACCTCAATAAAATGTACCCTCTTCCCCACTATGTGATAGATGGAGGAGCTCGGATGGGACACATGCTCATACTTTTTGGTTCTGTTCTGAGATTTCTGAGTTTTGAAAGAATATTTTTCAGTGGTTTTCACTGGAGAAGATATCAGTCCAGATATGTATTTGGATGTTCCGACCATACACTAGGTTTGACACATTCTCAGCGATTGTCTCTTATGTTTGGTTTGGTGTTTGCTAAAAAGGTGGTATTGATGCAGTGAAAATCCGCTTTACCACCCACTTTCCATAGATGGCTGGCTGAAATGGTTGCTGCTCTCAAGCTTGAAAAGATTTGATTTTCTAAGATTGACGCTTATAAAAAATGTGATAAAATGTGGGGGCCCTTCCTCACTTCTCTTTTTAAGAGTTGAAATGTATGCTATTTTTTTATTTCACTCCAGGTTTAATATTTTGTTTAAGTGTGTAGCTTTGTCTCAGGTGTGTATTTTTTTACTGTATCTGGTGCTTGTTCCAGTAAATACTGTTGCTGTGGTTTTTTTTTTTCATTTTTCCTTCTTTTCTTTTTTTAATTTTTATATACATATGCTGTTTGCGGATTCTGGTTCATTTTGTATTTTCAGAAAAAATCTGTTATAAATAAAATAAAAAAAAGACGTCTGGTTCCATTACCCTCCACTATATTTACCTTTAAAGACGTCTGGTTCCATTTACCTCCTCGATCTTTCCCTTTAAATATATAAAGCAACAATACCCCTAAACGAGACAGGACACCCCTAAATGAGACAGGACACCCCTAAACGAGACAAGGACACCCCTAAACGAGACAGGACACCCCTTAACGAGACAGGACACCCTAAACGAGAAAGGACACCTCTAAACGAGACAAGGACACCCCTAAACGAGACAGGACACCCCTAAACGAGACATTACACCTCTAAATGAGATGAGGACACCCCTAAACAAGAAGAGGACACCCCTAAACGAGACAAGGATACACCTAAACGAGACAGGACACCCCTAAACGAGACAGGACACCCCTAAACGAGATAGGACACCCCTAAACAAGACGAGGACACCCCCTAAACGAGACAGGACACCCCTAAACGAGACAGAACACCCCTAAACGAGACAGGACACCCCTAAACAAGACGAGGACAAGACAATGTTAAGTGCAAATGACAGTGGCTACATTGAGTATAAGTACAGTATTTGACCAGTACTGTAGTTTAGCAGCAGAGATGTGCAAGAGTGCAAATGTGCAAGAGAATGCAAGACACCCATAAATACATATGTGCAATTAAAAACAGCAATTTTAAATGGCAGTTAATATGACGGTTTGTAGCAGCATAAAAAACAGGGAGAAAGAGTCATGTGTTTTACAGAATTTGTGATAAGAGTATTTTAACTGGTTATTAAAGTCTGAGATTTCCAAGGGGGGGGTAGGGGTGAGTGAGGGGGGTGGGTGATTTGTGCTGTGTGTGTGTGTGTGTGTGTGTGTGTGTGTGTGTGTGTGTGTGTGTGTGTGTGTGTGTGTGTGTGTGTGTGTGGTTTTCAATTCTGGTTGAGGAGTCTGGTGGCCTGAGGGAAGAAACTGTTCCCCATTTCTAGTAGTGGAATATGCTACGGTACCTTTGAACAGTCGGGAGAAGGGAAAAGAATGTGTGTGAGGGGTGAGTAGGGTCATCCACAATGCTGGTGGCTTTGCGGATGCAGTGTGTGGAGTAAATGTCGGTGACAGAGCGCTCTACTTAGTCTCCGCAGGAAGTAGAGACACTGCTGGGCCTTCTTAGTGACAGAGCTGGTGTTAAAGGTCCACGTGAGGTTCTCCGTGATGTGAACACCAAGGAACTTGGTGCTCTGGATGATCTCCACTGAGGAGCTGTCGATGCTCAGCGGAGAGTGTTCATGTTGTGCCCTTCTGAAATCAACAACCATCTCCTTTGTTTTCTCCACGTTCAGGGACAGGTTGTTGGCTCTGCACCAGTCCGTTAGCAGTTTCACCTCTTCTCTGTACGCCTCCTCAAGTGTATTTGTGTTAAAGATGTCTGGTTCCATTCACCTCCACTATATTTCCCTTTAAAGTCGTCTGGTTCCATTCACTGTTGTATTTGCCCTTTGGCAGCTGAAGCACTTATATAAATAAAGGGAAGAGACAACTCAATGCGACCACATTTTACTCCATCTTGGTTAACCATTTATTATCCTTTTACATGCGCCCCAATACCGGCGTATTCTCGCAATACTGATCACGTCACCTAGAATGGTATGCTTGGTGTAACTTAGACACTAATAATATCAGGATGTTACATTCACCTCCACTGTATTTCCCTTTCCCTTGTCTGTCCAGGATTCATTGGTACTTCTTGGTTGTGATGTCATTCCAATGCGCTGTGAAGATAACACACATCCATTTGAAAGCTGCTATCAACTGCCAGACAGTTAGTCCTTTTGTGTAGTTTGGGCCAATGGTTGGCAACAAAAAAACAATAAAAATTAGATACTTATTTGAAACCATGGAGCAACAATGAACACTGTCACCAAAGGCTTCCCTGTATCAACAAACCCATAAATGATAAATCTGTCATTTATCTAGCGTGCCCATTAAACACCACGCTGTAAAATGTTTTATTTAAACATTAACTGAAGTTTATTAGTGTGCTATTACTTTGAGAAAACAGGCAAAGAAATGTACTGCACAGAAACAGATTAGTTACAGTTTAACTCATCGAGCCTCTCCTGGTGAATATGGCTCAGCTCCATTGAGTCTTTCTGGCTCATGGTGAATGGAACAGTCCACTGTTCACTCCTTTTTTACCTTCACACCAAAGGTGGTGCTGCGGAGTAGAAGCGCCTTGGTATATTTAAGGGTAAGTAAGTTTTGGAAAATATTACTCTTATTAAAGTTTCTTTCATATTCAAATGTTATTTATGCTTATTCAAGCATTATTTTCATTACTGAGTTCACATACATTAGTGAGTTGGAGCACACATGGAGTCATTGTAATTATTAACTGTGGATTATGTCCTTTTAAATGTGTAAGCAGAGTAAGAATGGATTCTGGGAGGATCCACAATAATTCACTCTGCAACCTGGGATTTCTGGAATATATCAGCAGTAGCTGAAGAACTCTGTCTTTTGTGTCTCTAATAAGCTTTGAATACCCAGAAGGAAAGGAGTTCTGGGGGGATGCTCCATCCTTGTTTACAGGAAACTCCAGAGGACTCCAGATGTGAAAGGACAAGGAGACCCAACTGGAAGCGTATGGGAACGGAGAAGACGGAATCCTCCCGTTCTATATTAGCACACTGTCTGACATTAGACTGATTACAGGATTTGCTTTGACAATTAACCACAAACAAGGACGTCACGTAATCACTGCCTTAGGAACCAGATAGAAACTGCTTGTTAAGTCCCAGAACTCTGAACAACTCCTCTGTTAGACTTTTGTCTGACTGCTGTGATTTGTTCCCTTGCTGCAGGAAATAAATTCTCTTTTTGGTTTTATTACATCTCGTGGTGAGCTTCCTTTTATTAGTGTTTATCAAAGTCCTTTTTGGGATTATCTCTTTAACAGTAACCATATCAGTGCTCAGAGTGTGGACAGAGTTTTAAACGTCTACATCATCTAAAAAGACACCAACACATTCACTCTGGACAGAAACCTTATCAGTGCTCATAGTGTGGATGGGATTTCTCTAATAACAGTAGTCTCCAAAAACATCAGAGCAGAGACTGTATCACTCTTTAGAGTAGAAACAGCTTCATATGTGAAAATGAAGGATACACAGATACGTCAACATGGAGGGAAAAAGTAAGGCCTCAAACGTCCTTTTGATCAATTCCCTACCGGGACCGTAAGATTTCTTTCAGTGTCTGTGTGGGTTTTCCTCTCAGAGCTCTGTTATCTCTCCACAGTCCATAGACCTTTTTTCCATGTATAATGTGTGGCATGTGGACAGCTGGGCGAGTGATCTTCACTGTTTTGAAAAATTCTGTAACTTTTTTCAACTTATAGTGCAGTTTGCATGTCAATTATTTTTGAGTGTGGCCAGTTTGAGAAATATTTAAATGTATTAATATTGTATTACATGTTTCTTTTTAGATGGTGCTGATTATATCAGAACACTTTATAAATATAAATTTTATTTCATGCATTGCTTGCTTAAATAAGTTTACAAATGAAAATGACTGACCAAATAACTAACCCTATAACCAAAACAATAAAAAACTCAAAACCTTTCAAGATTGTTCTGGGTCCCTTACTTCCATTTTGGCATGGAATAAAGAACTTTTTCAAACAGCAGGGACTGCAGGCAGCCTGGTTGGTAAGCAAACTTTGATCAAAGGTGTGAATGAAGTGGGCAGGTAATGGAAATTATAATTCCACCACATGCAATATAAGGAAACTGTGATGGCTGGAGCAGCCACAGGGGGGCGCTAGAAGACCAGTGGCAGACATAAGGCCTGTGGGTGATTTCCTAAACAGTTGGTTCGCAGCCGTTCCTGTGTCTGCCAGGCCCTGTGCAAATGGTACTGATGCAATTTCACAGAAAAGCATGGATTTTACTGTGGGAACCTTTTTTTGATCAGATCAAGATAAAAAACCTACAGCCCATAAAGTCCTTTAAACAAGCTCCAATAACAAAGAGACCAGACATACAATTCATTACCCTTTCATTCAGAAAACATGCTTTTGCTTAGTGTTCTCTCACTGTTACAGACAGAGTTATTTTCCACCTCAGATGAGCCTGAAGTCCTCGTTGCCTGTCAGGTCTGTCTATATGTTATTTAAAATACATTTAAATAAATAACTTTTACAACACAATTCTTTAGATTTGTTTTAATTTGATACATATCATTTTTGGTAAAGAAGAAGACACAGAGATTATTTGACATCATTCTAATAGTGAAACAGTGATTTTGTGCTGTAAGCATTATGTGCCTGATGGCCAGTCCAGCACTGTCAGTCTCTAAAACACAAGTTATTTGTTTTTCAAGGAAACATGGAACTGCTCCCCTTTCTCTAAAGCTATCTGGTCATCACCTGGAGCAAGTCAAGACAATCAGGTTTCTTGGGGTATGGTTTGATGAGAAACTGTCATGGAAAGCTCACTTGGACAAAATGAACAGCAAATGTAAAAAGATACTTAACATCCTACATTGTTTATCAGGACAAACCTGGGGAGCAAGCAGGGCATCTTTAACAAATATATACTGGGCACTTATGAGATCTGTTTTTGATTCTGGCTGTGTAGCGTATATGTCTGCAGCAGAATCAAACACCAAGGTATTAATTCAATTCAATTTCAATTCAATTTTATTTATATAGCGCTTTTAACAATGGTCATTGTCACAAAGCAGCTTCACAA
>JBBJLR010074769.1:0-10870 GCA_037577145.1 Brachypetersius gabonensis
TAGGGGTCCCCTGTGTCATCTGGTTTGGTTTATTAGTCACGTGTTCATGTAATCCCTGTCACCTGTCTTCTGTTTCACGTTAATCATATCCCTGTGTTCTCATTGATTCCTGTCCCCGTTCTGTTTTGTATTTAGTCCATGCTCTGTGTCTGTTTAGACACGGTAGCATTAACCTCACTTCCCCCTATGTAGGGTCCTGTCCTGTTCCTCGTCCTGTTCCCCATGTCTGGTATTCTTGTAAAGTGGTTTTCTGTTTTCAGGCCCACGTGCCGTGGTTTTGGTTTTCGCGTTTTTGTCCCTTGTAAATAAACCCCATAGTCAACCATGAACTACTTCTCCGAATCCCTCTGTTTTTCCCCACCTAAAAAGGATGCTACCGTGACAGTTCCCATCACCTTGCTTTCATCAGGTTGCCATAGTAAAACATTGGTACAAACCCATTGTTTTTAAACATGACTTATATTTGACATTTTCTGCTTAGCACAGAATTGTATTTCTTTTGCAAATTCAGACAACTGTAACATATGAAGCCCAAAATATTACACAGGCCACATTTTGTGTTTTTACCCCCAATATGTTACATACCTAGATTCAAGATACTTTATTTGTCAAATACACAGTTGTACAAGTACAAAGTGTAGTGAAATGTGCCCCTGAAATATTGGTGAAACTGTGCAATAGTGTTACAATAAATTAAAGAGGAAGGCTAAAATTAATTAGTCTCTGGCAGAAGTTCTACAGGTAAGGAGGCATGTAGCAAAGCTGGAGCAGTGGAGAATCAAACAGCTCATGCCAGTATGATCGTTGTGACTCAATGGAGAAAAGATCTGGAATCTTTGTTGATGTTAGCCATGACAAACTAAACAATTTTATATTATGACAGTTAGAAACATCAGATACATGTTAACCCATTTAATCTCAAGGGTCACACAAGTGACCAGTTTTTCTTTTTCTTCTGGAGGATCCAATATTGTTTCTGTTGGGTTTGGTTGAAAAATGTTACTTAAAAATGAAAAAAGTTAATCTCTTAATTAAACCGTATCAAGATCATGTGACAAGTGTGAAAGGTCAACTGACCAGATCACTTTACTACCTGTTTGCACCTGTGAAGGAGAATGTCTTCCTCTATGAGCTCTATAAAAGAAGGTAATTAAAATATCTTAATTGACAGAAAACACTATCATATTTGGTACATATACTCTTGAAGGGGTTTGCTACTGATATACTGTATGTTGAAAAGAACACTCCTGTACACATATTTTGCTTATGAGAGGCACATATATGCGAACGGTCACAAATACCACTCCATCACATACCAAGCGGTTCTCCCTTTCCTCTTCGCCGGGCTCATACTACTCCAGGTCCTTCCACTCCATCTGTGTTAAATTGGATCCCAAAACAATAGACAAACACTCTTAAAATTTGTCGAACAATATGCAAAAACTGGTGCTTAAGACCCTAAGGTGACATCGCTACTCACCCGCGAGCACACTGGCCGTCATGACTCAGCTGGGGGCACCTGGAGAATGCATGAGTGGAGATGGGTGCAGGGCTCGGGTGCAAGTCAGAGTGAAAAGCCGCGGACTACGATCACCAATGCCCAGCATTTTCCTGGCAAACGTCCAGTCCTTGGACAACAAATTGGACGATCTCGGAGGAATACTTCCATTCTAAAGAGAGCTGAGGAACTGTCGACTGCGAGCGTTCCAGGCCACGCAGTCCAATCGGTGCGGTTCACAATCTATCAAGCTGATGGGACAGAGACGCCGGGGAAGAAATGAGAGGGTGGCGTGTGCTTTCTCATCAACATCTCGTGGTGCACGAACATAGAAATCATATCACAGAAATCCAGACCTTGAGTACCTGCTGATCAAGTGCCGGCCGTTATATTTGCCCAGAGAGTTCAGAGCGGTGTTTCTGACGGCAGTCTGTATTCCACCACAAGGAAACACAAAGTGCGCTCTGAGTGAACGCCAGCTCCGTGTACTAGCTGAACACCAGCCATGACAATGCACAGCCAGACAGACTGTTCATTGTCTCTGGGGACTATAACAGTGCGAATTTTAGGAATGTGCACCCATAATACCACCAGCATGTCTCCTGCCCCACTCGGGGAGCCAACATGCTTGACCACTGCTACACAGAACATCGAGGGGCATACCGCTCTCTGCCTCACACGCACCTGGGTGCCTCAGACCACAGCGCGGTGTTGTTGCTGCCTGTTTAGAAGCATAGATTAATGTGCAAGGAGCCAGTGACACACAAGGTGCATTGTTGGACACATGAGGGAGAGGAGAAGCTTCAGGACTGCTTTGACAGTGTGGACTGCTACATGTTCAGAGATTCATCCTCTGATCTGGATGAGTACACCACTACGGTCACTGATTTGATCAAGACCTGCGTGGAGGAATGCTTTCCCACTAAAACTATCCGCTCATTTCCCAACCAGAAACCTTGGGTCAACTCTGACATCCACTGCAGGTCAACTCCACGAGCGCACATGTGCTTTCCAGTCTGGAGATGCGAACCTGTACAAGAAATGCAGGAATGTGAAACAGGAGTACAGCAGTAAAGTGGACTCCCAGTTTAACTGCACATGTGACGTGTGTCAGATGTGGAGGGGGATTCAGACACTGACGGACTACAAACCACAAGCACATACTCTCATTTCCAACAGCCCATGACTCCCAAACGAACTGAATGTATTCTATGAGCTCTTCAAGCTCGCTAACTCACATCCCATGTGTCTGTTGCAGACGTGAAAACGAGTTTCAACAACCTCAAAGCTACGGGTCGTATACTGAGCAGCTGTGAAAAGATTTTTGTCGTAGATGAACACACCACTGCACACAGTGTGAATAGCACGAAATTCCACCTCTGCATTTAACCCATTCGCCCAAGGAGCAGCATGTGGGGACTGTACTTTGCTCAAGGTACCTAGAGGTCTTGGGAATTGAACTCACGCCTTCCTGATCACAGGTCAAGTGACCTAACCACTAGGCTACCAGCTGCCCCAAGGTCTGCTGTCTTCACAGACATTTTTAACATCGCCTTGAAAAGTTCAACTGTCCGCGTCTGCTTCAAAAGCACCACCATTGTTCCTGTCTCCAGGAAGAACAAAGCCAGCTGCCTTAATGACTTTTGGCCTGTTGCACTAACCTGGTAATGGGATACATCATGAGGTCCATTCTGACCAATCTGGACCCCCTTCAATTTGCATACCATCACACTAGATCTACTGAAGACACCATGTAACACACTATTCACACCACACTGGTTCACCTGAAAAACAAGAACTGCCATGCCAGACTCCGCATTCAACAGCTCCGCATTCAACACGGTTATCCCCTCCAAACTGATCAAGAAGCTGCTGCGTCTGGGACTCGGTGCTACTCTGCACAACTGGGTTCAGATAGTATCAGCAAAAACACCTCCACCACAGTCATCCTCAACACTGGTACGTCGAAGCGTTCTGAGCCCAATGCTGTACTCCTTGTTAACACACATTTGCATGTCCAGACACAACTCCAACACCATCATCAAGTTTGCTGATAATACCACCATTGTGGGCCTGATCAGTAACAACAACAAGACGGCCTACAGAGAGGAGACGGCCTATAGAGAGGAGGTGAGACTCTTGGCAGAGTGGTGTCAGGAGAACAATCTCTCTCCCAACGTCAGCAAAACTAAAGAGATGGTACTGGATTTTAGGAGGCAGGGTGAGGCCCAATCCCCCGTGTACATCGGAGGAGGTGCTGTGGAGGACCTCAGCAGCTGGGGTGTCCACCTCTCTCCTCACCAGTTTCTACAGGTGCGCTGCGGAGTCCATCCTTTGTGTCTTGTGTCTTGGTACAGCAGCTGCACTGCTCAGGACAAGAAGGCTCTGCAGAGGGTGGTTAAAAGTGTGTAGATGATCATAGTCATTCCATTCCCTGCAATAACAGACATCTACAGCACGCGCTGTCTCAGAAAAACTAAACGCATCATGAAAGACCCCAGCCACCATGCACTGCCAATTTTCATTTTCCTGTCATCCGACAGCAGACTCAGGACAATTCACACACAACATGATTCAGAAACAGTTTTTATCCCAGTGCCATCAGACTATATAAAACACAGAGTAACTATGTTTCTCTCTCTGTGTGCAGTAAATCTATTCTTCACCCTATGTGTAATACAGCAGCACACAATTCACACTGCACTGACACTTCACATTATGCAACTTAGCCTGTGATTATTGTTGCTGCACTGCTGTCTTTTATATCTTTTATGTCTCTTATGTCTTATATTCTGTCTACAAAGAGGGTATTCAAGTAAGCATTTCATTGTTCTCTGTACACTGTACTTTGTACACATGACAATAAACCTCAAATTCAACTAGTACAAAGAAAAAACAATATGGTGACCCCATCATCAAAAAAGTTTTCTGTGGTTCCTGTCAGTAGAAGGAATAAGGAGAAAAACGGCTATTACAAAGTTCTACATCCCACATATGTCTTCGAGTACAAAAACTTGGGGGATGTTGATCTGCATGATCTCAATGTGTCCAGATGCATGGCAATAATAAGGTCGAAGAAATGGTGGTGGCCAATCTTTTCTTGGAACCTTCACAGCACAATGATCAACAGCTGGCTGTTGTTCAGAGATGTGATGAGGAGTGAATATGACCTCTTGGCCTTTCAGTGATGTGTAGCAATGAATCTCTTAAAAAGATTTGGCAAACCAGCCTTTACCCAAGGCAGACCACCAGCTATGAGAATGTCAATCTGCAAAAATTATAATGGCCTGAGAACACCATTTCCACAGATGCAGATGGTGTGACAAGTGTACTGTATATTGTTGTGCAAAGTGTGGTGTGCCTCTCCATATTGAATGCTTTCAACTTTTTCATGTCAGATGAAGTCCAAAGACGACAAAATGACCAGTCAATAAACGTTTAGTTTAAGTTTAGTCTCAGTCAACTACCAGTCATTGAAAGTTTTTTGCATTTTCTAAGTGTTATGAGTTACACAGAAGATAAATTAAAAAAAGACTATGTTACAGCTGAGTCTGTGGGTCTGTTGGTGAGGTGATGTTGCAGGGGATGAGTATGAGAGTTGAGAAGGGCAAGGCAGGGGGGTAAAAATGCCCCTGCTGTTACGATATATCTGTAAGGTAAATGAAATGAATCCATCAAAAAATTAAAAGACTTCAACTGTCCACCATTTTAAAGTGTGTCTCCTGTTTACACTGTGGGTACTCATTGTGGTATGATATTTTTGTTATATGCACAATAATAAAGTTTTGAGCAGAAAACTTAACCATATCTCATTATTCTGTGCTTACTGGGCACTGTCATCACTACTTTCATTTTAAGATTTCAAGAGAATTGTATAAAACATAAAATTTCACCAAGTAAACCCAAATAAAATTAAAAAATGCATAATGTGCATAATACTGGCACCAGTGTGCCACGGTCATGGGCACAAAACCGAATGGCCAAGTAGATCAGCAGAGCAGCAGTATTGCCAGACTGTAGCTGTAGCTCACAACACAAAAATACTTCAAAGATGAGCACAAATCAAACAGCACTGGCCAAAATATTTAATCTTTAATACAGGCGCTACTATTATAATATATAATAGAAGCAGCTAAAGTTGCTCATGACATAATGTGAAATATACACTGCTCAGCCACCAGATAGAAACCACTGACTGCCCTTAGTAGGTGTTTTTATTTTCTGCTCTCTCAGGTGATGAATGGCTATGAGCCACATCACACCCCGGACATTTCGCAACACCATTTTTAGAATGGAAATGTAGTAGTGATAAAGGGCATCTAAAGCGAAATCTATGCTTTGACTGGATGTGCTGGATGTTGCATTAAGCCCTCTGAATAAACTGCCAGCAAAAAAAAGACAGCTGGTCTTTGGTATATATACACTGGCGGTATCTATAAGACTAAAGGTGAAACAATGTTTCACTAAGATAAATAATACAAAAAACTTCACAACTATCACTTTTTTATTGATGTTAAACAAAAACACTGTAACAGAGAATTTCAGTGAAACATATTTAACTAGCGTCCCCATTCATTCAAAAGTTTGTGGATTTTCCAGGTTTCAATGGACACTAATGGTAAATAGGTTCCACCCGTGAAACAAGACTACTGCCTTCTGTGTTAGGGTAGCTCTCCACTTCAAAATGACTGACATAACACTGTGGCCAATCACCACCTTTGTTTTCACTTCATTCCATTTTATGTACTGAGCACTGACCTTGAGTGTGAGACTGAAGCTTCATACATAACAAAACACGTAACATAATATTACTAGTATTCTTTTTCTTTTATATTTTATTGTTCGTCTACGAGTGCACAGAAGGACGGGCATTCACTTGTTAGCTTGACAGATTGCTAGCGATCCCCACCACCACCCAGCCAAGCTGGGCACTGGTGAAATCCTTGGAAAAAAATCCCTGCTGGTAATACAGAGTGATTTACAACTTTACCAAGACCATGATGGTAGAATTAATTTATAGGGTGAAAAGGCGTTAGAAGTTTTCTTGGGATTTACAAATATTGTTAATTATGTAGTGTTGAAATAAACATTACTATTATGTGTTTGTAAGATATGCACAAAATATGTTTATATTTTGTAGTGATTTAACACTAGCTATGAGGAGGTTGAGGGAAGAGCAGGAAAGAGAAGATGCATCAAAATGTAAGGCAGCAAAAGCAGAACATGGAGGTGAAGTACTTAGGGTAAGAAAATCAAGCTGCCCAGGGTGCATGATGAGGTACTGAGTTTGTTTTGCGGTGCGTGTTGGGGATGAAGGGTGCTTTGTTTCACCAAAAATATTGACCAGGAGCCACCACTGGAGCCAACAAATACAACACATCCAAAAGCTCCACTTTAATATGGGTTTTCAGACTGTTTTAGTATTTCCAATGTATCTCCAATGTGTATGGTGGCAAGTTCTTCTGATCAGAGAATCACACAGACCTGGCAAGTCTGAGGAACCAGATTGAGACTCAACAGATCTGGGATTTAGCCAAAACTTCAAGCTGTGTCGATATTTTGATTGTTATGTTTAATGACTTCTAGCAGTGGTCAGATCAGAGTATCTCCACACTGGTGTAAACAGCCAGTCAAAAGTAGTCGAAAGAGAAACTGTACTGCGATATCTGCTGCCCAGGGTAACTGGGAAGCCATGGACTGCAAAACAAATAATCTGTTCATCTGCCCTCATCCATTTTATTCACCAACCTCATTCTTCATGTTACCTTTGAATTGTGTGTTTCCTGCAAAATCTCCTCATATGAATATAAGAGGTTCTATAAGTTCTGAAGATTTTGCGATCATCTCTAAACTTTCAATTGATCCATTATACAGGAAGACTGCAGCCCTGTAGAGAGAACCAGAGAACAGCCTGCAAACCACTCACTCAGTTTCATCCGCCTTGAAGGGTGGACTGTGGTGTTTCCTCGTCCTTCCCCCCTCCGCTGTTGTGGTGACTGGGAGATCCATTTAGGCACCCCATTGTGGCTCCAATGGGAGGGTCCTGTCACGATTCCAGTCTGTTTTCTCCACCCACAGCTGGGGATAGTTTACCAGTTATGTTATTTAAGGTGTTCTGTCCCCAGATGTGGTGTGGAGCATTAACCTCACTTTACCCCTATCCTCACCTTATCTGGCTGCCGCTTCTCATTGGATTTCCCTTTTTTTGTTCTTTTTTTTTCTTTTCTTGTTTTTGCTGCTGTATCAAATCTTCTGTTGAGGCTGTACCTCTAACTCACCTGCTTTTCTACTTGCACAAGCCCCCTCTCTCTCCTCATGCACCGTGACAGCACTGTGGGGGGTGAATTTCTACTCCTTTGCCTCTAGCTTGTCATGTAGTGAGTTTGGTGTGTGGCTTAGATGCGTTTTTTTTCAGTCACAGTCGCTTCAGGTCGCTTCGTGGTTTGTTTACACCCGAGAGTCGTGCTGCATCTTGCGCTACTCTGCTGCCTGGCAATGCAGCTGATATACTCTCGACCTGAACTTATACATCTGAACTGTCACTCTCAAATGGACTCTTACAATTTGTGCTGGTCACTGGGAATTGCTCAGTGCCCACACTAGACCCAACGCTCCAAAATCGATAATCTATGGCTCAGATTCATTGACATTTGTTTGTATTCGACGTAGTAAAATGCAGGCTAAATTGTCTGCTCCTCCTTCTCCAGCCTGTCACAACCTTAACCTACAACTCACTCATACACAACGAACTCATACACAAACAATACACGCTCCTTAAATAACAAAGGTCTCATTCTCAAGGAATTCATAACTGAAAATAACCTGGATTTTCTGTGCTTAACCGAAACATGGCAAAAACCACTGGAATGTTTCGGCCCCAACCAAACCACACCTCGATTATAGGGGTGCGGAAGCGGCATAGCAGTAGTGCATAAGAAATCTATCAAAGCCACCCTAATACCCATCCCCACTCCACCCTCATTTAAGCACTTTTCCTTCAGGTTACCTGGCACTAAACCACTGGTCATGTCAATAGTCTACCGTGCCCCAAAACCCAACCCTACATTCCCATCAGGTTTCTCTGAATTCTTAACCCAATTATGCTCTACATCATCATCCATCCTTCTCCTTGGTGACTTCAATATCCATTAGATTCATTAGAGACCAAGGCCACCACCGATCTTCTGGACATTCTAAATTTCTTCAATATTACTCAACATGTCGACTTCCCCACCCACAGGAAAGGTCACACACTGGATCGCGTCTGCACCTCTGGCATTGTCATCATTAACTGCCTGACCTCGCTATCTCCAACCACCTCGCCATCATCTGCCACGTTGACATGCCAGCCCCTCCTACTACTCAAAAGTGCCCTTTTAGGAAACCCTCATCTATAATTTTCTCTTCTCTCTCTTCTCCACTCTAACTGCCTCCATTGCTCAATCTACAGATACACTGAACACCTCCACCACCACCACCCTGATCAACGCCTACAATAATATTCTATCTTCCTGCCTTAACACAATTGCTCACAATTCCAAAGCTGTCTCATTCACATGCTCTGCCCCCCGGGTATACCAACGAACTCTAAAAACTCTAAGCCAAATGTCGACAGCCGGAATGGCTCTGTAAGAAAACTGGTCTCACTGTTCAGCTGGAGGCCTACAAATTCCACCAACAGCAATACAAGCAGGCCCTCAGTGCTCAATCCGGTCTGGATCCAAAAATCCAAAGACACTTTTTTCCACTATGGAAAAGCTTCTCAAACCCATAGACACCATTGCAAACCCCTTCACCACCTCTAAATGCAACACCTTTCTTGCATTCTTCAAAAGCAAAATAGATAATATTCATGACAAACCTAACCCATGGCACCACCAGCACCACTGCATCTCTACCCCTCTTTCCCCAACCTCCACTCCTCATTCTCCAGCACCACTGAAGCTGATCTTTCTCTCACCATCGCTGGAATGAAATCTTTAACCTGTCACCTGGACCCTATACCCATTAACCTTGTCAAAGCCTGCCTCGCCTCACTCTCCCCTCTCATTCAAAGATCATTATCTCATCTCTGTCCACCGGGTTTGTCCCTCCTTCTCTGAAGATCGGCACTACCACACCAATTCTGAAAAAACCTGGACTTGATCCTGATACTTCCAACAACTTTAGACAAAAATCTTCCCTTTTTGTCTAAAGTCCTTGAGCGAGTTGCAGCTGCTCAACTCCAAACCCATCTAAACCTCCATAACCTATATGAACGTTTTCAATCTGAATTTCACACTAAACACAGCACCGAAACAGCTCTCCTAAAAATAAACATATTCCTAGCTGCAGATCATTCTCATCCTCCTCAAACTCAGCGCTGCCTTCGAATCATCAACTCCTCCATCCTCCTCTCACGTCTCCAGGATTCCAGGGTAACTGGTACAGCCCTTGCCTGGTTCACCCCCTATCTTTCAGACAAAATTAATCTCCATTAATAACTGCAAATCCTTCACCATCCCTTTCATTCATGGCATCCCCCATGGCTCTGTACTTGTCCCCATCCTTTTCATTCTATACATCCTACCACCAACTTCAATTCCACTGCTACGCCAATTAAATCCAACTCTGTCTCTCTTCCAAGATATTAACATCTGCTATCCACTCCACCTTCACCTCCTGCCTTAGTGATATTAAATCATGGACCCAAAAGAACTTCCTTCAACTGCAATAAGTCTGAAATCATCATCATTGGCCTACACTCCCTCACACGACCTGTCCAGAGTTATGCCCTTAACATTGTGATGGCTCCCATGTTGATTCCTCCAACCTCATCCTGCACCTCCAAAATATTGCCCGCCTTCGCCCTTCCTTATTCTTCACTGCAACTGAAACCCTCATTCATTCCCTCATCACCTCCAGACTCGATTACTGCAACAGCATTCTTTACGGCCTTCCATTCAAAACTCAGCACGTTGCCTTAGGTCCACTGATGTGTGCATGCCTCATGACAGCAAGGACCAAGCTCCGAACATGCGAAGACAGGGCTTTTCCTGCTGATGCACCCTCCCTCTGGAATGCCCTTCCCACCCACATCAGTAAATCAAAGACTCGATCTTCCTTTAAGCAGTCATTAAAAACCCACCTTTTCCAACTTGCTCTCTCCAGCTGATGTTGAAGTTACAATTTCCACGCTAACCACCATGTCTAATTTTGTCTGTATTCTTGTCCATGTACATATGTTTTTCCTCTCTGTCACGTCCCGATCCTGCTCAGCATGAACATGTAGACCACCAACGTGGACCGACATTTTTATTCAACTTTATTAAAGAAAAAACAAAGGAACTGAAATAAACTGGCACGTGGGCCGAAACATGAAACCAACAGAGA